>ML803553.1:20640-54198 GCA_009831015.1 Picea engelmannii | reverse complement strand
TTAATTAATTAAAGTGATTTAATTAATTAATTAAATATTAATAAAATGAAAGTCACTTTGGAGGGACAAGGTGAGCCAAAAGTATAAAGGAAAGACAAGGGCCTCTTCTCATTCATTCATGTATGATCTTATTTTGATATCTGACTTTTAGCTAGTGAGCCCAACATTGGGGGTTTTGAGGGTTTTGTCTTAACAAACCTTAGAGGATGATTCAATGGTGAAAGATTCCACCTAGCTTGTCCCAAGCTTGGTCTCGGAGATGCAATACTCTCCCACACCATTCTAGTTCCATATCTACTCAGTTGCAGGAGGAATCTACATCAGTTGCAGGGCAGAGAGAGAGAGGACGCACCAGTTAGGGTTTCCAGCAAGAGGGGTGCACCATTCATTGAGGGAGGATTTGTCCTAGCTGAGGAGAAATGATTTTGGGAATTCTAGGTATTGGGTTTTCCTTGCAGGTGTCTTGGCATCATTCTTGGTGGTTTTCCGGAGTCTTTTAGTGGAGGATTGATTTGTATTGAGAGTGGGACGATTTCCCAAGAGGAGGGCACACCATTATTTGGAGGGTAGCTAGATCTAAGGATCTAGCAGGTATTTTGATGATTTGAGCACTTGGGTATTCGTTGTCGTGCCCCGATCTAAGATTCTAGTGGATTGGTGGAGCTGTTGGAGGTCTCTAGGAGATGCCGAATTATTAGGGTTTCAGTCATCCAGTGGTGCACACCATTCAGTGGAGGAGTTCAGATCTACAGGGTTTGAGAGGGATCTTGGAGATTCGGGCACCTGGGTTGTTCTTGCCATCACTCGATCTACTGTTTGGCATCTTTCTTGAGGTGATTGGACATCTTTGGCACTAGGGCCGAATTGTTGAGGAGCTTCAACTATCCAGCAGGACGTGGCATTGGTCTTCATCTCTTATCCAACCTTTGGAGGCTTATTTTGTATTATCGAGAGCTTTTTGTAGCAACTCAATTAGCTATTTTCATAGCCATCTGTTGAGCATTCCAGATTGACATCTCCATTGTAGTAGGTTCCTCTATTTCATGAATAAAAACATATTTGAGATGTTTTGGCTTGTCTATCATATTGCATATGGTTGAAATATGTTCCATGGTTGTCTATTCTTGTTATTTGATGCAAACATTCATATAAACACATCAGTAAACCCTAAGTCCGAAATCAAGAGGCCATTCAACAAGTAAACACATCTAAACAAGTAATTCATCAAAGTGTTTAACGAAATACCTCACTCAGAAAAAGTTTTAAAAAGACACCAAAACCGTGATGATCCTTGCATAATGGCTTGGGATCATTACAGTGGTATCAGAGCTTAGATTCCTGCCAGCCAGTGGGAATTAACACATACATACAGATCCATAAGGAGAGATGGATAGGATGTGCCTTGATATATCATGTTTGGAGATCATTTATCACGGCCTTTGCGAGGAAACTAAGGCTATAATAACCTTCCCACAGTATGCAGCCTATAGAAATCCCCATTGGAGCGAAGAGGATATTTTATATGGGATCATCATAGCAGATAGAAAGAGAAAAGAAGCAGTTAGATGGTGGGAAGAACAGAGAGACCCCATGCCCATTAGGAGCACACAACCTTGCCACTATTGCAAGGGGCCGTGGGAACCAGATCATAGGTGCAGGGGTAAGGATTCGAAACACACTATTGAGGCACACTATGACAGGGAGGATGAGGTGTGTGTGGATGGAGCGATAGATGTTGATTCCGAGCAGTTGGATGATGACAGTGACTCTTGCACAGAGGCTAGTGATAGTGACTCTGCCTCAGAGGATAGTGACGATGACTCTTACACAAAGGATACTAATGCTTGCACGCTTGAGGAGGATGATGACCCTTGTGTAGTGGATGGACAACTGGATGGATAGGATGATAGCACCCGTGTCTCAGCAGACATGTCACATACCATTGATGACCTTACGCCTCATCAGAGTGGTGACACTAGTGAGGAGTCACACGTGTTAGCACCTAGATATGATGAGCTTCCTATGATGGGCGTGACACATATGTCATCCTTCCAGACACCCCTGATAGCCACGTCACATGAGGAGGTCAGTAGCATGTCATATAGGGTTGATGAGACTTGTGTGAGGGATGCACACCACATACATGTAGATCCACCGATCCAGGAAGAGATACAGGGAGTACAGATAGTGGACCTTACACATACAGGTCAGCCAGAGGAGATTGAGTCACAACTATTGGAGACTCCATTGGTTGAGAAAATTGCAGAGGCTGACAGGTTGATGGAGCACTTACTTCCAAGATCGGCTTGCATTGATGAGGATGCACTCTTTAGTATTCTGGATGAACTTAGCATGTGTCTAGACACAACTATATGGGATCCAGGCGCATAGGATAGTAGCAGGTTGAGTGCACAAAAGGATATGGCTGCTCATACAGGGTAAAATGTGATTCAGGGGGAGATAACATCTAGTGATGGGGTGTAGTGGCATACAAGAGTACCCAACAACACAGTAGACAATGGACAGTCCAACACGTCATCTTATGCAGAGGGTGTTTTTGGGGATTCCAGAGTCAACACTAGCAGGAGTGACAACATCAGTGAGGGATATGAGGTGCCACCTCAGCATGACCATGACCAGGAGCCACACCAGTTAGCAACACAATTGAGAGTCAGTGAGGCTATGATCATGGCAACCACCAGGCGCATTGATGACATGCATGCAGTGATGGCAGATTACTACTGGAGAGCATCAATGGCACATTTTAGTTTAGATGAGGGGATTTCCATGGATGATTTTCATACTCTCAGGGAGAGAGTATCTATGATTAGGACCGACTACCATCAATTATTGGCTGACAGAGATTACCTGTTGAGGGTGGGTGAGATGTATCATGAGGCTCTGAGGGAGTAGGAGTTGGAGATGGTCCGACTCACTCAGGAGTTGGAGAGCACTCTAGGATTCTTGAGAGGCACATAGACAACCCTTCAAGAATCAGAGTCTAGATCAGATGGGTCTCTTGAGGAGATTCGTTAGAGATCCAATTCATCTATCTTAGTGGACACTCAGATGTATCAGTTAGTCACGTTGATAGAGGATGTTGATGATTTAGCAGAGGAGCACTAGTTGATGGAGGACACTTCCATTTGTGTCTTGGGAGTGGTTGATCCAGCAGTACGCCCAAGATTTGTGATGCAACATGAGTCTACGAGAGATGACATGAGTATGCTGGAGCATACAGTGATGAATGATAGCTCACAGAGACATGCCGAGATGTATGATGGGATTCAAAGGGGTGTATTGACTTGCATGGAGGAAACACACTTAGGGGAGCATGCAGATACCACTCCTTTGCAACAACACATGGATATGAGAGAGCACCTTCACCATATCAACAATTGCATGAGAGATGATAGATGGAGGTTGGTTGAGCAACAGTTGGAGGAGTTACTTCCGGTTGTACTGGATGGTTGGGATTCAATGATGACCACATGAGAGTACTTATCATGGATACCGATGGACGAGCTTCTGGTCGAGTCCTTGGGATTGACCAAAGCATGTGACGCCTTCCAGTCCTACAGTCAGCTACATATATCTCTGTTATCCTTTTTCGACACATTTATCATTGACAAAAGCATGAGGAGGATAGTAGATGAGCATAGAGGACTTCTGACAGTGATCAGTCTCACACATGATCAGTTAGACGAGATTGGAAGTGATAAACTTCCAAGCTTGCCATGGGATCCGGGAGTTCATTGGGTGAGCCGAATGTTTTACTACATGATGACCCAGGTTGCACCCGAGAGCCACATACTCCACCAGGGGTTGGTCTGGAGTGGGCCTGCAGGGATTTGTCCGATAGAGTGAGGCAACTTTTCACTCTTGATCACCATGATCAGACGTGGAGATGGGTGGATAGGTACTTATTCTACAAATATGTCTTTACAGATACAGTTTCTGGACAACAGGTCCGGTGGTCACAGGTATTTCAACTTGAGGATCCAGGAGATGAGGATCTAGTATGTATGCAGGCGACAGACAGTCGTGGTCAGAGTAGTGCAGGGCCAACATGGTGATCTTCAACAAAGGTTAGCATGGGACCCATGGATTGCAGGGTTGAGCATTTCACTGACTAACAGGGGCGAATGGACCTTTGCAGGGGGAAGTTGTTCTAACTTTCCATTTAGCTTCAGTGCTGAGGGGAGCACAATGCTTCAGGGTGTCTCACGGAGGTCTTGCAGTACCTCATTCTGGCATCAACATGTGCAGTTGATGGAGGCCGTGTGGATCTTGGTATAGATTTGGAGGATGGACTCATTCCGAGATGAGGCCATGTGTCAGGTGCAAGAGGTTCACAGGGTTGATATTTTTCAGGACTATGCTTCGCAGAGTATTGCAGTTCACTTCCTGGTATGGGATCCAGGGGGTAGAGTGCATGAGTGTTCATCTCTGGATGAGTTCTACTGTGTATCCCATAGGTGGACATGGGATCCTGGTATTTTATTCGAGTGGATTTGGTTATTGCTTGAGGACAAGCAATTTTCTAGCAGGGAGGACTGTAATGTCCCCACTTTGGGACATCATCACAGTGCAGAGGTTTATGATGACCAGAGTAGCCAGAGGGGTGTTATAGCGAGTACAAGGATTATTGAGAGGCATTGTGTGGTCCAACTGGCATTTCTAATCGTATCTCATCATTTTGAGCCATTCCGCACAGGTTGGCTTTGGTTCCGTTGCATTTTGATGATTTCCATGATTTTGACTATTTTGAGCTATAAGTCAATGAAATTCACTAAAGAGGTCATTTTGGGCACATTACTTGGAGGAACCTCTCAGTGAAATAGCTCATTGGAATCAGGAGGAGCAACACTACAGGATGGGATGGCTAGAAGTGACTTTCAGTGGCTAGGGAATCCACAAGGAGAGATAAGGAGCTTTTCAGAGGTAAAAAGGTTAATTAATTAATTAAATATTAATAAAATGAAAGTCACTTTGGAGGGACAAGGTGAGACAAAATTATAAAGGAAAGGCAAGGGCCTCTTCTCATTCATTCATGTATGATCTTATTTTGATATCTGGCTTTTAGCTAGTGAGCCCAACATTGGAGGTTTTGACTTAACAAACCCTAGAGGACGATTCGGTAGTGAAAGATTCCACCTAGCTTGTCCCAAGCTTGGTCTCGGAGATGCAATACTCTCCCACACAGTTCCATATCTACTTAGTTGCAGGAGGAATCTACATCAGTTGCAGGGCAGAGAAAGAGAGGACGCACCAGCTAGGGTTTCCAATAAGAGGGAAACACCATTCATTGAGGGAGGATTCGTCCTAGCTGAGGAGAAGCGATTTTGGGAATTCCAGGTATTGGGTTTTCCTTGCAGGTGTCTTGGCATCATTCTTGGTGGTTTTCCGGAGTCTTTCAGTGGAGGATTGATTTGTATTGAGAGTGGGATGATTTCCCAAGAGGAGGGCACACCATTATTTGGAGGGTAGCTAAATCTAAGGATCTAGCAGGTATTTTGATGATTTGAGCACTTGGGTATTCATTGTCATGCCCCATTCTATCATTCTAGTGGATTAGTGGAGCTGTTGGAGGTCTCTAGGAGAGAGGCTGAATTATTAGGGTTTCAGTCATCTAGTGGGGTGCACCATTCAGTGGAGGAGTTCAGATCTATAGGGTGTGAGAGGGATCTTGGAGATTCGGGCACCTGGGTTGTTCTTGCCATCACCCGATCTACTGTTTGGCATCTTTCTTGAGGTGATTGGACATCTTTGGCACTAGGGACGAATTGTTGAGGAGCTTTAGCTATCCAGCAGGACGTGGCATTGGTCTTCATCTCTTATCCAGCCTTTGGAGGCTTATTTTGTATTATCGGGAGATTTTTGTAGCAACTCTATTATCTATTTTCATATCCATCTGTTGAACATTCCAGATTGACATCTCCATTGTAGAAGGTTCCTCTATTTCATGAATAAAAGCATATTTGAGATGTTTTGGCTTGTCTATCATATTGCATATGATTGAAGTATGTTCCATGGTTGTCTCTTCTTGTTATTCGTTGCAAACATTCATATAAACACATCAGTAAACCCTAAGGCCGAAATCAAGAGGCCATTCAACAAGTAAACACATCTAAACAAGTAATTCAACAAAGTGTTTGATGAAATACCTCACTCAGAAAAAGTTTTAAAAAGACACCAAAACCGTGATGATCCTTGCATAATGGCTTGGGATCATTGCATATGATATTTGTGTTTCCGCATTTACAAAAATAACAAGTGGTATCATAGCTTGGGGAGAGCGATTTGGTTGTGGAGAAATGCCTTGATTTATTGGAGAGAGACAGAGCCGTCGATTTGCTGGAGAGAGACGGACGTACGCCGATTTGTTGGAGATGCCCACAAGAGCATCGACTTCTGGATCAACGCCGGGGGATCTTCACGGAGGGAGCTCTGTTTTATGGTAAACTTACGTTCTTCATCAATCTGTAATTCAGCGCTGCCCTATCTACTTGAAGGGAGCATCGATTTTCAGCAGGATTCATCCAGTTCGTGTTTTTCTGGAGACATATCATCAAACACGACTGTCCTTAAGATACGAAGGATACCTCCAGTGCCAAGCTTATGATATTCTTCACGAAAATTGTTCATAGAAATAGGCACGCTTTTTCAACATTGTTAAAGGCGAAATCCAACAATTTTAGGAGTGTGTTTTGAAGAGGTTGCCGCTGGAAGGGTTGAATGAAAGGTATGAAAGGTTGAATTTTTTATTAAAAGTTGAAGGATCTACTTTGCCCTGAGGTGAATGTTTAAAACAATTCAAAAAGGTGGAGGAATTAAAGTAAAGGTGAATTTTTTAGTAAAAGGTTTTTTATTAAACTTGGTGAAGTTTATACCATTATTCCTCCACATATTTTTCAAAGGGCCTTGGTTATTATAAGCAATGGTGTTTTTTTTTTGGAATTTTTCTTTCTGCTAATGGCGAAAACTCAAAGTGCTAAATTCGAAATCGAGAAGTTCAATGGGAAATTTTTTTTTGAGATTTGGAAGGTGAAGATGCACGATCTTCTCGTGCAACAAGGCGTGGTGAAGGTGCTTTTGGGAAAAACAAAGAAACTCGTGACCATTTCAGATGATGACTGGGATGAGATTGATGCGAGAGCACTGAGTTCCATACACATGTGCTTGGCCGATGATGTTCTGTTCAACATTTTTGCGGAGAAGACAACAACTGGTTTATGGACAAAGCTGGGCAGTACATGACGAAATCGTTGACGAAAAAAATCTTTTTGAAAAGACAATTGTACAGTTTGCGCATGAAGGAAGGTACGAAAATAGCTGATCATTTAAATACTTTTAATACTCTCTTAGTTTAGTTGACCAACATGGAAGTAAAATTCGATTATGAAGACAAGACAATTACATTATTGTGTTCTTTGCCCGCGTCATGGGATCACTTTTTTACCTCTATTAGTTTCATCAAAACAAAAAGTATTGAGTTTGATGTTATTGTTGGAGCACTACTGTCTGAGGAAACAAGGAAGAAAACCAATTCGGAAACATCTACATCTGAGGCGATGATGGTCAGAGGAAGACCTAAAGAAATAGGATAGGGTCAGAGGAATTTCTCTCGGTCAAAGTCGAAGGGCAAAAGTGCAAGCTTAAGTGATGGTTTTGTGGCAAATCTAGACACTTGAAGAAGGACTATTGGAAGAGACAACAAGCCTCCAAAAACGAGCCTCCAAAAGAAATGAAGGAAGCGAACACAACTGAAACAGGGTCAACAACAGGTTCAAGTATGACTGATGAAGTTTTATCAATTAGTATTGGTTCATGTCATGATCAACAATGGTTATTAGATTCTGGTGCTTCAAATCACATGTGTTTTCATATACACTGGTTTGTTACTTACCAGTCTATAGATGATGGAATTGTTTACATGAGAAATGACATATCATGTAAAGTTGTGGGAATTGGTAGCATTCAAATTAAGATGTTTGATGGAACTATTAAAATAGTAACTGATGTGAGACATGTACCTGAACTTAGGAAGAACCTAATTTCTTTGGGAGTCTTAGACACTGGAGGATATAAGAGTATTGTTCAATGTGAAGTTATGAAATTCTACAAAGGAATCCTACTGGTTATGAAAGAGAAGAAGGTTGATAACCTGTTTCTGTTAGAAGTAAGAACTGAGTCAGATCATGCGACAATGGTATCTGAGAAAGACAATGATTCTATTCGACTGTGGAATCAATGATTGGGTCATATGAGCGAACAAGGATTAAAGGTATTAACTGATCGCAAGTTACTTCCTAGTCTAAAGTCTTTAAAGTTAGATTTCTGCAAGCACTGTATTTATGGAAAACATAATAGGAAGAGATTTAAAACTAGAAGACACACCAGTGAAGGAATCCTTGATTATATCCATTTTGATGTTTGGGGACCATCCCCTACTATTTCATATGGAGGATCATCATATTTTGTAACTTTTATAGATGATTTCTCTAGGAAGGTTTGGGTCTACATGTTGAAAGGAAAGGATGATGTATTTACCGTTTTCAAGAAGTTTAGAGATTTAGTGGAAAAGAGCACTGGTAGATCCATTAAATGTTTAAGAACTGATAATGGTGGTGAATTTACGTCAATGGAATTTGAGAACTATTGCAAGGAGTTGGAGATTGATAGGCATAAAACCACTGCCTATACTCCTCAACAAAATGGAGTTGCTGAATGCATGAACAAGACTCTTCTTGAGATAGCAAGGAGTATGCTTAGTAACACCAATTTGCAACAGGAACTATGGGTATAAGCAATAACTACAACTTGTTATCTAGTGAATCAATCACCATCAACAAGAATAGAATGAAAGATTCCTGAAGAGGTATGGACATGTCATCCTTGTAATTATTCTAATCTTAAAGTTTTTTGGTTGTGAAGCCTATGCTCTAATTCCGAAACATCAACGTTCTAAATTAGATCCAAAACAAAAAAGGCTTATCTTTGTTGGATATGGTGATGGTATTAAGGGGTACAGGTTGTGGGATCCCACTGCCCACAAGATCACCATTAACAAAGATGTAATATTTGATGAATCATCTCTCATCAAATCAGATGTAGATGTTCAAATGAAACATGAAGAAGTACCTAAGTATCAACAGATTCAGTTTGAAACCAGTTCAAATACAGGTGAAAGTGAACATGAACAAGTTTCTAAAGATGTTCATGAAGAGTTTCTTGTAGAGGAAGACATTGTTGATGATAACAATCAACATAATGTGGATGAGCCACAAACTTCCCTAAGGAGATCTATGCGGGTCAGAAATCCTCCAAGAACGTATGATGATTTTGTTTTATCAGTTTCTTTAAGTACTAATGACGATGAACCTTCGTGCTATCAGGGAGCTGTGAAGGGTTCTAATAGTGATAAATGGAAAGAAGCAATGAAGGCATTAGAAAGGAATGCCACATGGGAGCTGGTAGAACTTCCAAGAGACAGGAAAAATGTAGGTTGCAAGTGGGTCTACAAGATGAAGAAGGGTGTTGACGATAAGGTGGAAAGGTACAAGGCAAGTCTAGTTGCGAAAGGATATTCTCATAAAGAAGGTATTGACTTTCATGAGATTTTTTCACCAGTTGTTAAGATTGTTTCAATTCGAAGTGTGTTAGCATTGGTTGCTTTACTTGATTTGGATTTGGAGAAGCTAGATGTTAAGACTGCTTTCTTACATGGAGATTTGGATGAGGAGATCTACATGGAACAACCTGAAGGGTTCGTTCATAATCACAACAAGAAATTTGTTTGCAGGCTCAAGAAATCATTGTATGGTCTGAGGCAGTCGTCTAGACAATGGTACAAGAAATTTGACTCTTTCATGGTGAGCCAAAATTATACAAGGAGTGAGTATGATCATTGTGTCTACTTTAAGAAATTGAATAATGGAATATTCATGATCTTAGTATTGTATGTTGACGATATGCTTTTAGCAAGCAAAAGCATAACTGAGATCAACAAGTTAAAGGCTCAGATGGCTAGGACATTCGATATGAAAGATATAGGAGAAGCAATGCAAATTTTGGGCATGGAGATATTTAGAGACAGGAGGAATGGTAAAATTTGGTTGTCACAACATAAGTATGTTGAGAAGATACTTTTGAGGTTTGGTATGAACGATGTGAAACCAGTTTCAGTCCCTTTGGCTTCCCATTTTAAGCTTTCTTCAAGTTTATGTCCTAGTACAATAGAAGAAAAGGAATATATATCTCGAATACCATATGCTAATGCAATAGGAAGTCTAATGTATGCGATGGTTAGTACAAGACCAACCATTTCACATGCAGTTGGGGTTGGCATCAGGTATATGGAAAATCCAGGTAAAGAGCACTGGGCAACAATGAAATGGGTGCTTCGGTATTTGAGAGGCACAAGTGATTACTGTATCACTTATAACAGTGGTTGTAAATTAGTCTGTGGATATATTGATTCTGATTTTGCAGGTGATTTGGACAAGAGAAGGTAGAATTCAAGGTATGTCTTTACTCTTGCAGGTGGAGCTATTAGTTGGATGTCAAAGCTACATAACATGTTGAAATATTGTAATTGTAAAGAGTATTGATGTATTATTGATTAGATCAATCCCCTTTTGTGGATTGATCATGTCGGGCATTGTAAATGACCAAATCCCCTTTTGCGGATTGGTCAAACCCTAATTGTAATATGAAAAATGAGAAGTCGCCCCCCATAATAAATTAAAGTGGTTCTAACCACCAAGGAAGAGAAGTCGGCCCTGCCAGTGAAAAGACACTTCCTTTCAACACCTGCCAGATTGTATAAATAAAGGAGGCCAACGCCTTATTTGCACACACACTCATTTGATCATCCAAAGCGCAAGTTTGGAGCTGCAGTTGGAGAAGAAGGAGGAGAGAGAGGACTATTACTTGAGAGAGGACTTTCTGTAGTGTTTGGTTTATTCTCTTTGCATTGTATTGGCTATCTATAATAAGGATTTTTTTGCTGGGTTTTCTCCCCCATGAGGGTTTCCCAGGATAAATGATGTGTCTCTTGTGATTGTGTTTCTCTCAGTGATCCTATCTATGCTATGGTTATATAGTAAATTGAAAATAAAACTAATAATAGCTTAAACTCTAACATGGTATCAGAGATGATATGAAAAGAGAATCTTTCACAGGAAAAAGAAAAACGTCACTGTTGCCGTACAAGGAAATTAGGGCTTTTTAATGAAGAAGAATTTCAGCCCAAAAGTCATCTAGAAAATTGCGCCCTAGCCCAAGGAACTCTTTGGCACCTTCAACGCACCTTTTCAGTGGATAGAACTCTCGGAAAGTGAAACCCTAGTTTTCACCAGTACCAAAAAACCAGAAGTACCAGAAAACCAGAAGCACAAGTCCAGAAATCTGCTGGTCAAGTTTGAAGGGGAAAAAATTGAATTTTCTGAAATCTAACCACACTAGGCTACTCGCCTCAGCCAAGCACACCTCCTGGTAAGTTCAAAATTCAATTATGAGCATTTTTATTTTTTGGTCATTTTCCAAGCTCCAGGTAAAAGACGTCTGCAAGCACTAAGCTTGTTGACAATCTAGAAGGTGTGGAAAACTTCTGTGCCTGGAAGTATAGGATTGGACTCATTGTTGAAGAGAATGGCCTAGCAAGATTCATTAAAGAAGATGTACCGGAACCCACCGATGCTGCAGCTAAAGCAAAACACCAAAATGACATAATTAGGGCCAACAGAATCATTGCAGATTCTATCAAAGATCATTTGATTCCTCAGGTGTCTTCAAAGAAGATTCCAAAAGAAATGTTTGATTCCCTAACCAGATTATATGAAGGAAAGAACATAAATCAGAAGATGAATCTAAGAACTCAACTCAAGAATACAAGGATGCATAAAGGAGAAACAATCCAGGAATATTTCTCCAGAAATCACAATTCAAAGAATAACTAGAAGAAATTGAAGATACTATAGACGAAGACAAACTCATAATGATGACCCTTAATGGTCTCACAAGACCTTGGGATGCATTCATCCAAACTATTTGTGCCAGAAAGGAGAAACTACAATTTGACAGTCTTTGGGAAGAATGTATTCAAGAAGAATCAAGAGTAGCTAGCTGAGAAGCGTTGCTATCAAGAGATGAAGATCAAGCCCTAGCTACTCACACTAAAGGAGGAAGAAAGAAGTCTTACTTCCAGAAATAAACTCATAAGGAGTATCACCCCCCAAAAAAATTCATACATAAAGAATATCAACCAAGGAGATTTTAGAAGTTTCAGAAAGGACAAAGAAGAGAAAAAGATTTCTCATCCTACCAATGTTATCATTGTGACAAGATGGGACATATTGCAAAAAATTGTCCAGCTAGACGAGAAGGATACAAGAGGAAAAACAAGAGGCACCATGCCCATGCATTTGAAGATGAAGAGCCACCCACAAAGACGATAAAAAAACAAATTGAAGAGTATGTCTTAATCTATGCCCTCTCAGGATCAGTATCACTTGGTGAGGACACTTGTCTCATTGATAGTGGTGCTTCCAAGCACATGACAGGTCAAAGAGACATTCTCTCTTGCCTTTCAGAAAAGAGGGTTTCTTAGAAAGTTACACCTGGAGATGATTATCAATACCCTATCAAGGGAATAGGAGAATCAAATTACAAGCTTAACTCTGGGACCCCAATGAAGATGAAGGATGTACTATATGTACCAGGTTTTAAAAATAACTTACTCTCCATCTTAGCTGTAGAAAAGAAAGGCTTCAGAGTTTCCTTCATAGATGGATAAGTTCGTACGTGGGCCAAAGGAAAAACCATGGAAGAAGCAATTGTTATTGGAAAAGAAGGTGTCTTGTATAAGCTAAAGGGTCACTCAAAAGCAGCCATGACCCACTCCATTGAGAATCCATGTGAAATTTGGCATAGAATATTATCCCACATCAACTACAAGGCACTACCTTATGTAAGCAAGGAAATCATAGGTCTACCAGAACTCAAGGTTGACCATGAAGGTATGTGCAATGGGCATGCACAAGGAAAGAAAATCAAGAACCCTTTTCCGAAGAGAGACAGTAAAGCAGAAGGAGTCCTAGAGCTCATTCACTCAGATGTGTGTGGCCCAATGCCATCATCCTCCATTAGTGGGTATGTATACTATGTATCTTTTATTGATGACTATTCTCGTAAAAACTTGGTTTACTTTTTGAAATCAAAAGATGAAGTGTTCAGTAAATTCAAGGAATTCAAAGTCTTGATAGACAATATTTCTGAAAGAAAGATCAAGATACTCAGGTCAGATAATGGAGGAGAATACACCTTAAAAGAATTGTCAAACTTTTGAAAAGATGTTGGGATCAAGAGGGAGCTCACCACTCCCTAAAATCCTCAACAAACTGGTGTAGCAGAAACAAAGAACATAACTATAATGGAAGCAATGAAGACCATGATCCATGATCAATATCTTCCAATGTTCTTATGGGAAGAAACAACAAAAACCATAGTATATGTACAAAACAGATTGTTCCATAGTGCACTTGGGTTCAAGACCCCTGAAGAGATGTTATCCGGAAAGAAGCCAGAAGTAATCCATCTCAAAATATTTGGCTTCCCAGTATTTGTACATATTCCAAAAGAAAAGAGAACCAAGCTGGACCCTTCAGGAAATAAGGGAATATTTGTTGGATATTGTGAGGTCTCCAAGGCCTTCAGAGTTTATATACCAGGTTACCATCATATTGAAATCAACAGGGATGTAATATTTGATGAATATGCAACACTCAAGAAATAAAGAAGATGTCGGCTTGAAGAAGTATATGAAGAAGAACCTATAGCTCCCAGAGTTGCAGAACGATTGAGGGAAGTCATAGTTTCCCCTGTTGAGGAGATTCTAGAAGATCATGACATAGTAGAATCTCAAGAACCTCCCCAGATGACGATCCCTCACAAGAGAAAGCCAGCCTGGGAAAGGGAACTTATTCAATATGGAGAGAAGTACGGTGTCCGTGAAGAAACCATGAGACAAGTGAAAAAGCCTAATCCATTCTCCAGTTATATGGGTTTGATGTGTGATATCTTAGAGAAGGAGCCTACTTGCTTTGAAGAATCCATTCAGAAGAAATAATGGGAAGATTCCATGACATAAGAATACCAATCCATCATAAAGAATGATGTATGGGAAATAGTTCCCAGACCGAAGAGCAAGGATGTGGTATCTTCCAAATGGATTTTCAAAATAAAACATGCTGCTGATGGAAGTATTGAGAAATATAAAGAAAGGTTCAAAAGGAAGGCACTGACTATGAAGAGGCATTTTATCCTGTAGCCAAATACACTTCAATCAGAACCATCATAGCCCTTGCAGCGAAGCTGAAGTGGAAGTTACACCATATGGATGTGAAAACAAGTTTCTTGAATGGTGTCATTGAAGAAGAAGTGTATATATAACAACTTCAAGGATTTGAAGTTGAAGAGAGGAAGAATTATGTGTGCAAGTTGAAGAAGGCTCTGTACGGATTGAAGCAAGCTCCTAGAACTTGGTATGGAAGGATTGACAGTTTTCTAATGAGCTTGGGCTTTACCAAGAGTAAAGATGATTCTAACCTTTACTTCAAGGTTATGAATGATGAGCCTATTATATTACTGCTGTATCTGGATGACTTATTTTTAAATGGAGAAGAAAATCTCATCACTGAATGTAAGAAGAAGGTCTCTGCAGAATTTGAGATGAAAGACCTTGGCCTAATGCACTATTTCTTAGGTCTTGAGGTCTGATAGAGCCCAGAGATGATCTTCCTTAACCAAGGGAAGTGTGCAGTTGCAATACTAAAGAGATTTGATATGTTGGAGTGCAAGTCCATGAATACACCCATGGAAACAAAATTGAAGCTCCTAGTTGATACTTCGTCAGAATTGATTAATGCTACGTTGTAAAGACAAGTCATTGGATCGTTGATGTATCTTACGAACACCAGGCCAGATATATGTTTTGCTGTGAACACCTTGAGTAATTTTCTGGTAGAGCCCAGACGTGTTCATTTGGTTGCTTCAAAACATTTGATGAGGTACCTTAAGGGTACATTAGATTGTGGTCTCAGTTATGATGGAGACCATGCCTTTAGACTGAGTGGTTATACTGATTCAGATTGGGCTAGAAGTGTCTCTGATAGGAAGAGAACTTCAGGATGTTGTTTCAGTCTGGGGTTAGCCATGATCTCATGGAAGAGTAGGAAGCAATCACGCATTTCTCTCAGCACGACAGACGCAGAATATATTGTTGCATGTTCTGCCAGCTGTGAAGCCATATGGATTCAAAAGTTGTTGATAGGTCTATTCGATCTAGAGATGAAAGAAACCATGATCCTATGTGATAACCATAGTTGCATAAATATGACATAGAACCTTGTGTTCCATGACAAGTGAAAACACATAGAGATCTAATATCATTACATCCGTGATATGGTGTAGAGGGGAGCCATAAAGCTCCAGTATGTTAGCATAGATGAACAGGTTGCTGATGTGTTGACCAAGCCTCTATCTTGTGTAAAGTTTGAGCACTTTCGAGATAAGCTTGGTGTAGTCCGTAAGGACCTCCCTAGAAAGGGGGAATAGTGTTGTGTTGCCAACATAGTACTGTGATGCCAGCCTCATGTTGATGATGTGCCAGCCTCGTGCTGTGATGATGTGTTTCCAACCTCGTGATGTGATGCCAGATTCATGCTGATGATGTTGTGTTTCCAGTCTTGTACTGTGATGCCAACTTTGTGTTGATGATATTGTATAGCCAACTTCGTGCTGTGATGTCATATTTGTGCTGAAGACTCTCAGCCTAGTGCTGATGTTGATGATGATCCAGCCTTTGTGATGTGTTGTTGATGATATTGATGATGAGAAAAAATTTCGATGATTTATAGATACGCCAGTCAGTGTTCCAGATGCTGTTGATGATGTTTCCCTCTCTATTGCCTAATGGTATTGTAGAATACCCTTCTTGTTAAGGGGAGTGTTGAAATATTGTAACTGTAAAGAGTATTCTATTTATTATTGATGTATTATTCATTAGATCAATCCCATTTTGTGGATTGATCATTTTAGGCATTGTAAATGACCAAATCCCCTTTTGCGGATTGGTCAAACCCTAATTGTAATATGCAAAATGAGAAGTCGCCCCCCATAATAAATTAAAGTGGTTCTAACCACCCAGGAAGAGAAGTTGGCCTTGCCAGTGAAAAGACACTTCCTTTCAGCACTTGCCAGATTGTATAAATAAAGGAGGCCAACGCCTCATTTGTACACACACTCATTTGATCATCTAACACGCAAGTTTGGAGCTACATTTGGAGAAGGAGAGGCACATTACTTGAGAGAGGACTTTCTATAGTGTTTGTTTATTCTCTTAGCATTGTATTGGCTATCTATATTAAGGAAGTTTTTGTTGGGTTTTCTCCCCCATGAGGGTTTCCCAGGATAAATGATGTCTCTTGTGATTGTGTTTCTCTCAGTGATTCTATATATGATATGGTTATCTAGTAAATTGAAAAGAAACCTAATAATAGCTTAAAATATAACAAAACATTGTTGCTCTATCCACTACAGAAGAAAAATATGTAGCTACTTCACATGCTTGCAAAGAGGCAGTTTGGTTGAAAGGTTTGTTTGGTGAGTTTGGAAGGATGTAGGACAATGTAAAGTTACTTTGTGTCAGTCAAAGTGCTATTCACTTGGATAAGAATCCAACCTACCACAGTAAAAAAAAAATACCTATCAAGTACCATTTTGTAAGATAGGTCATCGATAAAGGTGGAGTCTCTCTTGAGAAAGTCCATACAAAAGAGAACTGTGCATACATGTTCACAAAAACAATACTATTAGAGAAGCTATGATGGTGCTTGGATTCTCTTGGCTTGCAGAAAAGGTGATAAACAAAAGGAAGGAGCAAGTTATCAGGTTAATTGTTGTCAAGGTGGAGATTGTTGGAAACTGGTGAGAACGAATTCCTCCAGGATTAGGATTTCAGATCCTATAATCCAACGTTGGTTGTAACCAATAAGATCAAGTTAGAATATGGATGAGATTTCATTTAATAATCAGTTTCCTGTGTAAATGTATATAAATTTATGTAAGCCTGTAGAAGCAGAGGAGAGTGTGAGTGAGTTGCTGTAATCTCCTTGATCTGAATAATAAAACAACCGATGCCTTTTCTTGGTGGATGTAGCCCGATGTTTGGGTGAACCACATAAATATCCGTGTCTTTTAATTATGTGTGACTATGCTTGTCTTATGATATTTTTGTTTCCGCATTTACAAATATAACAAATACATGCTTTACTTCTATCCAGTGAATCTGTCTTGATTGACTCATGGATTGACTAAGCACATTCGCTGCATAGAATATATCAGGTTTGGTTTTAACCAGATACCTCAATGATCCAATCAGTTGTCGGTACACATGTGGATCAATATCTTCAGAATCATCATCATTTATTTATTTTTTCAAATCCATCACCATCGGTGTAGACATGGATTTGCATTCTGTCATACTGAACTTTTTTAATATCCTCACTGTATATTTTCCTTGACTTAGGAAAAGTCTCATTGGTCCTCTGTCATACTTCTTGTCCCAAGAAGTAGTGTATCATACCTAGATCCTTCATCTCAAAATTAGAAGTTGAGGCTTGCTTGTATCCAACAACACGACTTCTTGAATAAGTCATCAAAATCAAGCTCTCGTCACCAACAATGTAATAGTATAGGTTTGGATCAACGATACTCTTGATGAAACCCGAACTCATTAAGAATCCATCTATTTGATGTAGTTTCCAACTCATGGATGGTAGTACAGATGGAAGTGCATCGGGGTACTGGATCAATATGTCTCATCATGGTTCACTCCCTTTTCTTGTGAGAATCCTCTGACTACAAGTCTCGTTTTTTTATTTCTCGATACTTCCATCAACTGCATGTATTTCTGCCTCTTGCAAATTTGTCAAGCCCAGACATGCCTTTTACGGCCTACTTCAAAGTCCCTGGGAATATCAACTGGAACAACTGGATCAACTATATCAATGGCTATCTCCCTCTAGACTGCTGAAGAGGAAGAAGGTACTATCTCTCTTTCTCAATTAGTTTGACTCCTTCTGAGTCAAGTGACTCCCTCTGAAGTCTGAAGGAGAAACTTATTCATTTTTTGTTAGCCTAACAAACGAAAGAAAACAATACAAGAATATCTCCTAGAGGAGATTCATGAGTACATATCTAGAATCAAAATATTTTAAGGATTGTTGTCAAAGATACAACACCTACTTGTAATGTAGCAACCTTAGAAATGTAGTTTATAAGCATGACAATTTAAAACAATTAAACATGGAGTCTTCACTTCTAATGTTTTTCTCCTATGGATGCACTGAGATCCTTCTAGATCCATGATTGCACCAAGGGTTTCTTCCTCCTGCAAGTACCCTTATGACAATGATGTCGATAATATATACAAGTGCATACCTGAGAGTGTACACCAATGGAGATTCTGCTTGTGTTGCTTTCTTTGCACATTACTGGCTCTTACATCAACTGTCTTCAAACTTTCATTATTTGGACAATACTTTATGTTTGATAATTTTGCAAGTGTGCCATCTATCACATCGTCTTCATTGCTTACCAAAATTATCACCTGGCCTTGTAACTTCACCTCTCACTTTGGAGCACACTTGTTGTTTCCACAGGGAGGAGCATATTTCCATTTCCTCATAACACCTTTTAATATCATATCAAAAAGATTATTGATCTCTTGTCACCATGGAGATTCTCAAAAACTGCAAATGAGGGGACTCAATGTATCGTTCTGTAGAGACAAGAACTTAACAGTAATTTGACTGAAAATGAGCATTTACATTTTACAAGTCTTGCAGCTCCAAACATCTCAACAAAATGTTTGTTTGTTGCTGAGCTCATCAGTGAGGCTTGAGACATGATATACATTAGACTTCATGACCATTGATTTTATGCATTCCCATAATAGAAATTCAATATATCTCTAAACAAATCTAACGTCCCTCCAAGTCCGTGGTCTGCTACAACAAGAACATGCCTAATCAACCTTCTCTTTACTACTCATAAAACTTAGTTCTACTACCATCCTTGGCCTGATTCTCCTTCTCCTATAGGTCGGCCATTTAGGGTACCTATCGTGGGGTTTTTTCTAGCTGTAGCAGCCTTAAACTTCACCTCAAAAAATCCAGATACTACCTTACTTATTCGTTGCCATAGGTCTGCAATTTTAGGGATTAAGTCTACAATTTTGTGGTCATGACAACCCTTAGCGACTGCCCCAAAAGGACTTGTGGCTAGCATGCTGAGCCTCCTCTAGGCTATGACTGTTATCTCTTTTTATAACAGGCCGAGACACCAAGGAATAAGTGGCAGCCTCACCCCATGTTGTTCATAATTCTATCCCTTTCTTTTACCACAAATTTCTGGGTTGCAGTTTTGTTGTAAGGACTCTAGACCGAGGTACAACCAAGACTAGTGGTCTGTGGACAGCTGTAAGGTTTCTCAGAACTGCGGCTTGGTCTATGGGTCCTCTTCAAGACTGCCACCAATCTTTAGTTTCCCCCTTAAGACCTGTGGTTGGGGCTTCAAGCCCTTTCCCTTTTGAAAGTGCAAGTGGTCATCTTCAGGACCTACTCTAATACCATGTTCAATTTTCAATGAGCTATGGCTCATGTATATAATTATATTTTATGTTTATCTTTTTACTTGAACCATAACTACTGCAGCAAACCAAGATCACAAGAAGAATAACCATGCACAAGAACAAAAGAAGTATCATGGGAAACCCTTCTCAACAAAGGAATAAAACCCAACCAATCCTTTTCTATATTCTTCAAGAGAAAGACCTCCCACACCATCACCAAATCTAGCACACAAGAGGGTGCTGTAACTCTCATAATTTTAGACCACAACTTCTGAAATAATGTGATGACACAATGTTAAGTGTGTTTACTCAATGGGGATTCACCTTTTTTTATATAAGACTTATCACATCAAATGATGTGTCTATTGACACAATAGGGCTAACTTCAATAACTCAAAATATAATTAATAATTACCATATCAATTATCTTTTACATTAATTATCTTTTGCATTAATCATCTTTCACTTTAATTATCTTTCTCTTTATGGTGGGGCCGACCTGTACCCTTTACATCACAAGTAGGGTTAGAAGTAAGTCTGACTCTTGAACAATATAACAAGGGATCTCATACAGCTACTAGTGCTCTGCCACTAGGGGCACATCCATTTTTTCTCAACCAAAGCAATGTATTTCTATCTCACTGCGTCTCACAGGAGAACCACACTCACTAGGGCTCAACCACTAGGATCACATTCACATGTGCTCACCCACATGCCCGTCCAAATCAACAAATATTCTTTCTCACTGTGTTACACATGAGATTCATTTGGAGTTCATCATCTCAATTCTCTACTCAGAGGAGGTTAATACATCGTTTCATCTTTGTCGCAGAACGATGCACCCAACTCATGGGATTTTCCACACGTTCACTTGTGCTCAACCACATGCACGTCCAGCTCAACAGATATTCTTTCTCACTGCGTTACACATGAGAATCATCTGGAGTATCATCTCAACTCTCTGCACAGAGGAGACCATCATAACATTCCAGTTATATCTCAGATAGGAACCACACACCCCACTCACGGGATCTCTCTCAGGTCTGTCTCATCAACACATTTGATATGTGTTATCACACAGTTTGTACTTGGAAGTAAAGGAAAGGTAAAAGAAGGCAAACTGACGCAACTGGAGACTATCCTATCACTGCCACCTCAATAAGATATCTCTTTCTATTTAGGGTGGTAATCCTAGGGGAGACGTCCTCGGTGACCTGGGATTTTGAGAAGGAAAAGGGTAAAGGATAAGGTAAAGGTTTCCCTCTCACAAGTCACCACCGATCAAAAATTTCGGCTAAACAACCAATAACGATAATAAGAACCAGAAGTGTACCTGCCCATAACAAAACAACATGAAAACTATATGTTCAAGGTCACTTCATGTTTAGTACTTCATATAATCATAGAATTTCTCGATAAAAACAATTGACTAATATATTGATGAAGTAAGAAAAGATGTAAAAATGGCAATAATCACAATATGATACTTCAACAATAAATGCTTCAAAATGAGCAAGAATAACTAATTATCAATATCACAACACCAACATTTATCATAAGCAAGTATGTATTAATCCTTTAAATTTCTTTTAGAAGCATTAAGTGCCACAAAGTATGACTATATCTTGAAACAATAATAGCAGCAGTAGGGTTAACAAGTTAATATAAACTAAGGTTAGAAAGGTGTTAGTAATTTTTCAAAGATTTGGATGATTGTAGATTGTGATCAAAACGCTCAAGCAAGAGGTCTTAGACTAGTGCATTCATAGGGAAAATGGTGTAAAAAATGGCTGCAAGAATTGAAGGGACAATATGATAATAGTAGGGCCAAAGACAAGAGGATTTTGATGGTTAAGTGTTGGTAAGCTAAGGCTTCAACCATCAAACCCTATGGGAAAACGACTTACCAAGGTGTAGGCAACCCTAGGCCTTAACATGTTTTCCTCCCTCTTTATCTCAATGACAAAGTAAAATCGGCTTGGAGGAAGAGCAAGAGATAGGGTGTTGCAATGGCAAGGCCCTAGCAATGTCTCCAACATAAAAAATGGCTCCTTGGCATAATCTAGCAGGGAACTAAAATAAGGACACCAACATGTGCTTATTTCCTAGGGTTTATTCCAACAATTTCATTAACAAAATGCAAGTAAACACTTAACCATTCAAGTAAGGGAAGGATTTCAGAAATTCACTTACATTCACCATATATTCATCAATCCAAACCCTAGTTATAAACCTTCCACCAAGAAAAATGCCAAAAATCACCAAAGAGAAGCCTCCTTCAACAAGTGCGCCACAATTTTCAGCCAAAAACCTTAATGAGGGCCACAAATTTTAGACCTCACACAAGTGTGAGTAAAATATGATGAATAAAAGAGAGTTTTAGTGCTCTTACTTATACCATATCAATGACCTTAATCTAATTTTAGGTCACAAAAGGTTGACAATGCCAAAAATACATAATAATATTGTTTTTACATTAAATGTCAAAATCAAACCCTAAATCAAGCAAATATGAAGATGTCATGCCCCTTTAGGGTGACATTATCCCCTTTTATGGAAACGTTGGCTTCGTGGAGCAAAATGTTAGGCCTTCTCGGGCCTCAGGAACCTGCCACACGTGACAATTTGGCACACAACTGCTTCCCAAAACCTCCACAGTCACTGGACGACGTCATGAGTGTCCTGGGTGAGGTCATGGCCTTCCAAGGCCAATGTCCTAGTGGAAAAAGGGTACAAACCCCCTAGGTACAGGTCTGCTAAGCTGCCTCTAGTGGAACATCCTCCTCTTCTCTGGTGCAAACCCTCTGATATGTCTCTACCCCCTGCTGGGGTCTCAACATCCATATGGTGGGATTTCAGCCCCATGGAGGTCCGAACTGATCATCCTCCCATGTGTACCTGTCCATATGGGTACCTGCCATCGGGTATGGTCTTGAAGCATCAATAAATACGTGCACCATGCGCTCATAAGTAACATGGATCATAGCAATGTCACTCACATCTAATCATCAATTTTATTAAACATGTGCATAAAACCCCCTTTACCCAGACAAGTTCTTAAAGACATTATAATAATCTACAAGCCAAGTTTGGAGGAAGTGACAGGGTGTCCTATTGGGATAATGCTCACTGGATGTGGGTTGTTTCTGGGAGAGATAAAATTTAAGCCATGTGAGTGGGTGAAGTGGATAAGGGATGTCTAGGCAAGGGGTGCAGTGATAGCAGGGAAATGCACGGATTACCTGTGGGTGCCTCTGTAGAAGGTGAGCTGCACTTGTCATGGATGAAAATGTTTCCAAGTCCATTCATTCCTTTTATATTTATTCTTATTTATTTTTCTTCGAGAAGCTAGTTAAGGGACATTGTCCTGGCATGGTGACCAGTGGTGACAATGTTACACACAAGCATTTCACAGAAATGAGAAGGATGGCTCGTGATGAGACCCCCTTTCTCTTGGTTATGCCACCAAGAGCCACTACCTTGGTGTGGTGACTAGATGTTGGTAGTGTCATACCGCTGGATGCCCATGTACCTAATAGGCTGGTTCATGATGAGACCCCCCATCCTCTAACTAGGTCTTGTTTTATCATTTTTATGGGTCCCTCTGTTTCTTGCGTAGAAACCTTTTACTTCTTTCTCGGGGATCCCTAGGCGAAGCATCTCAAGGTTTTAATTCTTTGGCTTTTATCTTTTGCCAGTTACTTTTACCCCCTTCTTCCCACAAGGTAAGGTACAACCCTTAAATATTTGGCCAACCCAATGCCCAGACCAGTGTAATGGGATGGATGAGCGAGAGAAATATGGAAAGTGGTAATTATGGTGGGAGCGGACGATGGCTTATCATGAATCCCCCTAGTGGCAACTCAAAACCTATGGGCACAAGCTTACTAGGGAATCCTGTCATTCCCCCCAGATATGGTCAAGTGGATAGGCATAATATCTAAGCACCCGTTAGAAACAAAAATAATCAAATGCACATATTCAAAGGTTTTGAGGATCAGAGTGACACATACCATGATACCCAGACTCATTACCTCATGGAGAAAGATCCACTTCTGCTATAAGACCAGGCCGAGGTGATGGATGCTTCTACTGCTGACAAAGTGGAGGCGCTGAAGGAAAGAAAATATGGTGCCTCTAGGGCCATTCTCAAGTCGATCTGGCTCTCGGTACTCCATGTCTAGGACCTGTGGGCCTCGAGACATAATCTTCTTAGTTATCCCTAAATCGGGGATAACATCTGGCTCCAACTCGGGGACATGTGCTCACCGTAGAGTGCATGAGAACCTGAACATCTCTGGCATGAAGTGTAATATTCTTGATCTCAACATAAATCTATTAGAAATCATTTGGGGTGTTGATATCATCCCCAACTCACACACACACACATATATAAAATGAAAGCAAGCATATGTACAAATGTGAAAACAAACTATTCTAGCATGAAATGCAAATGGTATGTACAATTAATGAAAATGCCTACCTACTTACCTGCACTTACCTTTGAAGTCAAGTCTCCCCACCTTGGTGGGGCTTGAGGAGGTGCCCACTGACTGGTAGTGGACACCTTCTTCCATCCAATGTGGATAAGTAGTAAGAATCGTCAACTGATTTCTTCCAACTTTGAAAGGTCCAAGCCAAAATTGAGTACTTCCCTTGACATTAGTTGGCTCTCCTTTCTTGACATCCCACATCCATACTATGTCCCCCTCCTTTTATTCCCTGATTTTGAATTTGGTTGTTTCCTAAACAACCCTGGTGTATTGTGCAGAGGGAGGAGGGTGGGATTTTGCTGTGAAGACTTCCTGCTGGGATGGCCAAATCAATATATCACTTTCTCCCTTCTTTAGTAATTTTACAGCCCCAACTTCTTTGTCTTTATACTTATATAGTATTTGATGGTATTCTTCTCTCTTGGGCCATTGTATTTGATCAAATTCTTCCTTTGTTACAAAGGGCATATCATCGGGAGAAAGTTCAGGAAGACTTTCCATGATTTTCTCATGTGCTTTGTCATCTTTGATGGGGCACTAGTTTCTTGCACATGGGTTCTGGTCATTGGCACATTCGGGAGACATCCTATTGTTCCATTTTTCAAAGGTACATTGATGTATGTAAGGTCCATCTCAAGAGAGCCTCCCAGTATCGAAGCAAATTTTCTAGACAATAACATCCCCCACACATTTGGGACGTCTACCACCACTATGTCAATGTGGATTTCTCTCTTAGGGTATTTCTCAAGGCATACTTCCACATTTTCAATCAACCCATGTGTGGGTATGGATCTAGACTCAAAGTCACACACATTTTTATAAGGTCTTGTGACTCTCAAGCCCAATTGCTGCATGACCTTGAGAGACATAATGTTAGCACCGACCCCTGAATCCAACATGCAATTGTTGAGGCTATTGTTATTCATTAGCAAGGTCATGAAGAAATGTGGATGTTCATCATATTGGACCCTAAAGTGATCAGATTGTAGCATGATAGGGGGGTCCATTGGTCCATCTGATCCCTTGAATAAATTATCAAATCTCTCTTTAACATATGGTACCTTGATGACTTCTCTTAGGGGAATAGTTACATGCATCTTGGATAGCGCTCCTTCAAAGTCAAAGTTTAAGTCCATACTTTCGGTTTTGCATGTTTTAGGAAGGAGAATGTCCAAGGGTCGAGGATTTGTTTGAGTCATTGCTGGATTGGTAGAGATAGGTTGGTTTAGCTTCTTTCGTCTATAGACCCGAAGTTCTTGTTTCCTCAACTTCTCTTTTGATTCCTGGTCTAAGTTGTTTATTACTTCCATTCTATCCTTCTTGGATACCTCTTTTATGCCCTCTCGGTGTTCCCCAGGAGTGATATTCAGGAAAATCTGGGGGTCTTTGATAACATGGCCCACATTGTTTACTTGTTCATGGACTCCGTTGTTATAGGGGCATTCGTGTTCCCAGTGTGCTTCACTACACTGCAAACACCAAGGATTTTCATCCACAATGTTTGTAGGAGCTAAAGTATTAGGAACGTCTTGATCATTCTTTGGTCTATAAACTTGGTTCCCCTTTTGGAATTGGCCTTTATATGGGACCCTTGGTGCTTGGTTTTGGGCTCTTTCCAGGTTGACAATCCTATTCATCATTAGTTCTTGGTTTTTCATCATGCCATCCATGGTCATTTGCAACTTTGCCAAGATGGCACAAATATCTGAGGAAGGCTCAACATTGTGGACTATCTTGGATTTAGTGTCCATTTTTCCCCTTGGGTTTGAAAAAGGATCAATTTTGGATGAGTGGAGGTTGTCTTCAATATTTTTAGCTAATTCTTGAGCTTCTTGTATTTTTTGGGGGTTTTTATCCCTGAGGAGATACCCTAGTTGGCCAGTAAAATCTTTGGTGTAGATGTAAACAAGGAAATTATTGGTCGGGTGATGGCTCATAGGGATCTTCTGCAATAGTGTTTCAAATCCAGTGTGGAATTCTCTAATGGTCTCATTATCTTGTTTCTAGAGGGTATTCATCCTAGTCAACAACATGTTGGGGTCTTCTTTGATACTCCATATTTTGAGAAAGGCCTCTTCCAATTTATCCATGGTTTTAATACTGCCATCAGAAAGACTATGGTACCAATGTCTTGAAGCATCAAGGAGGGTAGCAAAGAATAATTTCATGAGTAAATATTCAGCATCATCACTAACGGGGTGAAGCTAGAAGAATGACCAAAAGTTTCTCATATGCTCTTTAGCACTGATTGAATCAGTACTGGTGAACTTAGGCAACCATTTCTCATACTTGGGTGGCATCTGCCTAGGGTAGCCTGGTATAGCTGACATGTCTAGCAGTTTGAAAATATTGGATGACCATTCTCTTTGGTTATTGGCTTGGTTTGGGATGTTGGTCTGATTTCCTAAGCTAGACATTGTGTTTAAAGGAAGACTTCCTCTGAAGAGTGATTTTACTACAGGAGAGTTTCAGGGAGGATTTCTTCTGAAGGATTGAGGAGGGTTATTGTACCTCCTTATGGATTGTGAATTCGCCAGATAATTTTCTTGAAATTATCAAAGAGATAATGGAATCACCCTCAATGGAATCTCCAGGTAAGCTTTGTAAGGTAAATATTGTTGAGGAAATTCTTACTGAAAAAAAAGTCATCTTTTGAGGATAATTGACTCAGTGTTCCCTGACAATGACACCAAAATGTTATCGCACAGTTTGTACATGGAAGTAAAGGAAATGTAAAAGAAGGAAAACTAACGCAACTAGAGAATATCCTATCACTGTCACCTCAATATGATATCTCTTTCTATTTAGGGTGGTAAACCCAGGGGAGACATCCCCTGTGACCTAGGGTTTTGAGAAGGCAAAGGGTAAAGGCCAAGGTATAGGTTTCCCTTTCACAAGTCACTACCGATCAGAAAGTCTAGCTAAACAACCAATAAAGATAATAAGAACCAGAAGTGTACCTTCCTGGAACAAAACAACATGAAAACTATATGTGCAAGGTTACTTGCTGGTTAGTACTTCATATAATCAAAGACTTTCTCAATAAAAGAAATTGACTAATATATTGATGAAGTAAGAAAAGATGTATAAATGGAAATAATCACAATACAATACTTCAACAATAAATGCTTCAAAATGAGCAAGAATAACTAATTATCAATATCATAACACCAACATTTATCAGAAGGAAGTATGTATTAATCCTTTCAATTGCTTTTAGAATCATTAAGTGCCACAAATTATGACTATAGCTTGAAATAATAATAGCAGCAGTAGGGTTAGAAAGTTAATCTAAACTAGGGTTATAAAGGTGTTAGTAATTGCTCAAAGATTTGGATGATTGTAGATTGTGATAAAAAATCTCAAGAAAGAGGTCTTAGACTAGTGCATTCATAGGGGAAATGGAGTAAAAAATGGCTGCAAGAATTGAAGGGACAATATGATAATAGTAGGGCCAAAGATAAGAGGAATTTGATGGTGAAGTGTTGGTAAGCCAAGGCTTCAACCATCAAACCCTAGGGGAAAACGACTTACTAAGGTGTAGGCAACCCTTGGCCTTAACACGTTTTCCTCCTTCTTTAGCTCAATGAAAAAGTAAAATTGGCTTGGATGAAGAGAAAGAGATAGGGTGTTGCAATGGAAAGGCCCCAAAAATGTATCCAACAAAAAAATTTCTCCTTGGCATAATCTAGTAGGGAATTAAAAGAAGGACATCAACATGTGCTTATTTCCTAGGGTTTATTCCAACAATTTCATTAACAAAATGCGAGAAAAACACTATAACCATTCAAGTAATGGAAGGATTGCAGAAATTCACTTACATTCACCATATATTCATGAAGCCAAACCCTAGTTATAAACCTTCCACCAAGAAAAATGCCAAAAATCACCTTAGAGAAGCTTCCTTCAACAAGTGTGCCACAATTTTCAACCAAAAACCCTAATGAGGGCCACAAATTTCAGACCTCACACAAATGTGAGTGAAAGATGATGAATAAAAGAGAGTTTTATCTCTCTTACTTATACCATATCAATGACCTTAATTTAATTTTAGGTCACAAAAGGCCGACAAGGCTAAAAATACATAATAATACTGTTTTTACATTAAATGTCAAAATCAAACCCTAAATCAAGAAAATATGAAGACGTCATTCCCTTTTAGGGTGACGTTAGACCCTTTTAGCGAAACATTGGCTTCCTGGAGCAAAATGTTAGGCCTTCTTGGGCCTCAGGAATCTGCCACATGTGCCAATTTGGCACACAACTGCCTCCCAAAACCTCCACAAGCATTGAATGATGTCATGAGTATCTTGGGTGACGTCATGGCCTTCCAAGGCCAACGTCCTGGTGGAAAAGGGCACAACCCCCCTGGGTATAGGTCTGCTAAGTTGCCTCTGGTGGAACATCCTCCTCTTCTCTAGTGCAAACCCTCTGATCTGTCTTTGCCCCCTGCTGGGGTCTCATCATCCATATGGTGGGATTTTAGCCCCATGGAGGTCTGAACTTATCATCTCCCCATGTGTACCTGTCCATCTAGGTACCTGCCATTAGGTATGGTCCTAAAACATCAAAACATACACTCTCCATGGTCTCATAACTCACAAAGATCATAGCAATGTCAATCACATCTAATCATCAATTTTATTAAACATGTGCATAAAACCCGCTTTACCTGGACAAGTGCTCAAAGACATTATACTAATCTACAAGCCAAGTTTGGAGGAAGTGAGAGGGAGTCCTATTGGGCCAATGCTCACTAGATGTGGGGTGTTCCTGGGAGATATCAAATCTAATCCATGTGAGTGGGTGAAGTGGATAAGGCATGTCTGGGAAAGGGGTGCAGTGATAACAGGGAAATGCATGGCTTACCTATAGGTGCCTCTATAGAAGGTGAGCTGCACATGTCATGGATGCAAATGTTTCTAAGATCATTCATGCCTTTTATCTTTATTCTTCTTTCTTTTTCTTCAAGAAGCTAGTTAAGGGACACTGTCCTGGCGTGGTGACCAATGGTGACAATGTTACCCACAAGCATTTCACAGAAATGAAAAGGTTGTCTCGTGATGAGACCCCCTTTCTCTTGGTTATTCCACCAAGAGTCACTACCCTGGCATGGTGACCAACTGTTGGTGGTGTCATACCGCTACATGCTCATGGACCTAATAGGCTGGCTCGTGATGAGACCCCCCATCCTCTAACTAAGTCTTGTTTTATCATTTTTATGGGTCCCTCTGTTTCTTGTTGAGAATCCTTTTACTGCTTTCTCAGGGATCCCTAGGTGAAGCATATCAAGGTTTTCATTCTTTGGCTTTTATCTTTTGCCAACTGCTTTTACCCCCTAGGCCTTTAGCCCCTTCTTCCTACAAGATAAGGTACAACCCTTAAATATTTGGCCAACACAATGCCTAGACCAGTGTAATGGGATGGATGAGTGAGAGAAAGATGGAAAGAGGTAAGTATGGTGGGAGCAGACGATGGATTGTCATGAATCCCCCTAGTGGAAACTGAAAACCTATGGGCACAAGCTTACTAGGGCATCCTGTCATTCCCCCCAGATATGGTCAAGTGGATAGGCATAAGATCCAAGCACCCGTTAGAAACAAAAAGAATCAAATGCATAGATTCAAAGGTTTTGAGGATCAGAGTGACACATACCATGATACCTGGACTCATTACCTCATGGAGAAGAATCCACTTCTGCTACATGACCATGCCAAGGTGATGGATGCTGTTGTTGCTGAAAAAGTGGAGGCGCTGAAGAAAAGAAAAGATGGGCCCTCTAGGGCCATGCTCAAGTTGATCTAGCTCTCGGTACTACATGTCTAGGACCTATGGGCCTCGAGACACAATCTCCTTAGTTATTCTTAAACCGGGGATAACAATATGAATAGCTAACAAAGAGGCTACACGTTCGCGGGTCTATCTCACACCACCCATACATCTCATCACTTACCATCTCCAGGCTTGCATCATCATTGAGCTCCAAACATCTACATAAGATTCGAGTAAAAGTAATGAATTGTGTGCAGAGTGCACTGTATCTAGGGGTAACCATCATTTTTATGCTTTAGAATGCATTCCATAACATATCTGGACATCCTTGCACCTTTGGAAAATCTTGTGCTAGGAACATATACCCTGGCCTACAAATGTGTTTGAAAATGCTTCTTGTGATAGTGTATAAGAAACCTAGTTATGTTGATAATACATATGCTCCACCTTAAAGCTTTCAAACCTTGAAGTGATTTCCCAAGTTCTATCACAATACCTCTTCTTTGTGGGGTTATAAACTTTGTGCTCACGAATCACCTAAAAAAAACATACAATGAATTCTATGAATGAAAACATCTCTTGAATATAATTAAGAATATTGATTGCAAAGGCATAGATTGAGTGTCTATGAGGGAACTAATTAGAACTAATCTCCTTGCATACAAGTTCACAATGTCCAAGGGAAATGATGAGGGTGATGCCACACCACAAAGTATGTGCTAGACCTGTGTAACGACCTTGCAATGAACACCATTGCTGGTTAGCTTGAAGCAATCTCTAACATAAGTGTTGAATTGTTTCAAAAATTTGTTTTTCAACACACCATATATTAGGAAGCTAATGCTTCCATGACCAGGGTTAGTTTTACATGATATTAGAAAGTAGAGGAAGCCATTGAATTTGTATTGGCATGCATGTTGATGACCATTCCTTTTTCTAACCATTGTTCTTGCTCTAAGAATTTTTTTTGTTTATTTAAGTGACCTATAAACTGTTTTGAGGATGCACTATGCTTCCTGTATTGTGGCCCGAGCTCTTTCTCTTAGCATAGTTTTATTTATTTAAGTGGCTTACAAATTGTTTTGAGGATGCAATTTGCTAAATTTTGTTGTGCCTTTATAACTTGGTACCTTTTTGAGGTAGGGACATCCGATGTGATCCATCTCCATGTAGGTTCTATTACCGACAGGGGACTCGTTAAAAAGGTCATCAAAGAATGTTTTGCATGAATTTCCTCTTACCATATATGATTAATTTAATCTAATATTTGAAAACGTGTCTAAGAGTGGGGTTGGTGGGATGCTCTTGTTTGCTATGGCTTTGTGAATTCTCGATGATTGTGCAATTAGTTTTTACTTTCTAATATAATTCAGAATCCAAAAGGCATTGGAGATAATAGGGTTTTCATTTGAAGGTAGTATATGTGTGCCTAATGATGACATACATTGTGATGGTATATATTTATGTTGGTATCGATGTTATTATTGTGAAGGGAAACTACTATCCCGTGAACATAATAATAATAATTGCAAAGGAACATAGAGAGAGAGTGTTTGTGAGGGGACTAATTAGGGCATACTTTCCTATAGACAAGCTCAGAATGTCCAATGACAATGTTGTCATTGATGCTATGCCACAAAAAACTTTCAATAAGGGATTTGTAATGGGTGGCATTTATGTGTAGATTGAAACAATCATTAACATAAGCAGTGAATTCCTCCAAAACATTTTCGTTCAACTCATCACATATCAATAATCCATTAATGCTTCCATGATGAGGGTTAGGTTCACATTGTTCACCTGAAGTAGAGGGTTCTCTTATTTGCTACTCCTTTGTGAATTCTCGATGATTGTGCAATTAGTTATTACTTTCCAATATCATTCGAAATCCAAAAGGAATTGCAAATAATAGGGTTTTCATTTGAAGGTAGTATATGTGTGCCTAATGATGACATACATTGTGATGATATAGATTTATGTTGGTCTCGATGGTATTATTGTGAACGGAAACTACTCTTCCGTGAACATAATAATAATAATAATTGCAAAGTAACATAGAGAGAGTATGTTTTGAGGGAACTAATTAGGGCATACTTTCCTATAGACAAGCTCACAATGTCCAATGGAAATGTTGTCGTTGATTCTATGCCACAAACAACTTGCAATAAGGGATTTGTAATGGGTGGCATTCATGTGGAAATTGAAACAATCATTAACATAAGTAGTGAATTCCTCCAAAACGTTTTCGTTCAACTCATCACATATCAATAATCCATTAATGCTTCCATGATGAGGGTTATGTTCACATGGTTCACCTGAAGTAGAGGGTGCCATAGGATTTGAATTTATGTGCATGTTGTTAACCATGTCTTCTTCAAACTATTTTTATTTCCCTTAGTAGAGTTTTTGTTTATTTAAGCAATGGACAAACCATTTAAGGATGCACTTTACTTCTTAAAATGTGGCCATAACACTTCCCCTTGTTTGAATTTTATTTATTTAAGTGGTATATACACTTTTTTTAGATTTCAATTTGCTTATAATAATGTGGCTTGAATAAATATGGTATGTTTGTAGTGCATGGACCCTTCATGTAGGCACTACCATTGAAAGGGAGTCCTTAAAAAAATGGCACACTCTTGTTTGTTGTTCCTCCATTAATTCCCATTGCTTAATTTTGCAACAATTTTTTACTTCTAGTACCATTTGGAGTCCAAAAGTGAGTGTGGACAACATGCTTCTCATTTGAAAACAATGTATATGTTCCAAGTGTTGATGTACAATATGTGATGGTAGACATTGATGTGGGTATTAAGGATATGCTAATAAAGGGAAACAAATCTTAGTGTGAATATAACATAATATTCATTGCAAAAGAATAGAGAGAGGGAACGAGTGAGAGTGTGTCTAAGAGGGGACTAATTAGGACTTCCCAACCTACATAGGCATTGGCAATGTCCAAGGGAAACAATGTTGGTGATGTCATCCCATATGGTGTGTTGAAGGCTTAAAATGAGGGCTCTATAATGGGATGAGTTGTTGATTAGATTTAAGAAATCATTAACATAAGCAATAAATTTCTCCAAAACATTGTCATTCGACTCATCCCAGATGAAGTAGGAAATCCTTCCATTTCTAGGGTTAGGTTTCCATGACTCATAAAAGTAGTAGTTTCATGGCATCCCTATCATTGGCCACATTTCTTTTGTTCTTAGCAATTTATTTATTTATTTAAGGGGATCTCACACTATTTTGAAGATGGACTGTTATAATGTGGCTCTAACTTTTTTTCTTAGTAGATTTTTTGTTTTTTTGAGCAACATGCATATTGTTTTGGGGATGCACATTATGTCTTATAATGTGGCTCAATCTAACATGGTATATTTCCAGAGGAGGGACAATAGATGTGGCTTGTCTCCACATAGGCACTACCACTAACTTGAAACTCCTTAAAAAGGTAATCAAAGTATGTCTTACATGAATTTCCTCTTACAATGTGGATTGATGTAATCTAATGTCTGAAAATGCATCATAGAGTGGGGTTGATGGGAGACTCTTGTTTTCTCCTTTGTAAGGTAATCAAAGTATGTCAGAGAG
>ML803552.1:110282-140322 GCA_009831015.1 Picea engelmannii | reverse complement strand
CTTGAGGTAAATAAAATGGTCTCACTGAATGCTCTTGTTCCACTGGATATATTCTCTAGGTTTAATGCTACAAACCAAGTGGTTTGATAAAAGTTCCGTGTACTTTGTTCTAGTATTATACAAATAGAAATTAGAAATTCATTATTGGAATCGATGTAATTGCAGGTAAGTTACTTTTATTTTTAGAAAAGACATCTTTCCTTGTAAAAAAATATAAGGATGGCAAGAGTAATGTGACAACATTAAGTTGTTAACTACTACAACTTAAAAAAACAATCAAATAACATCAAGTATATTTCTTTTACAATGACAATAAATTTAATATATATAATCATGAACCGTGAATATATTCTTAAACGTAATATTAATAAGCATAGCTCATTAATAGTACATTTAAGCAAGGTCATGAATCTATTCTCAAATAAATCTTAACATCAATGATTTGATATGATTATAATGAAATCATTAATTTTGGTCCTTAAACCCATCATGATTATAAATCGTTATCATCAATTATTCATTCTATTTAACCTTTAATTCTCTGCTATAAATAATGTGTGCATATTAAAATTTTGTATATATATACATAATATATCTATACAATAATTTATATGTATTAGCTTTTAGAGAATACGCTCAGTGTGTAAAGGAGACACTTAAGAGACACATGAAATCTCCGTGATCCACCCTCGCGCCATCTGTTGGTAATGAAATAAAACTGGAAAGTGTTTAAGGAGGTCCAAGCCTAACTCAGACATCGAGTTATCAATCAGCCAATAATTATAATAATTGCATGATGAAAGACTTCATTCCAGTAGTTGATAATTAACAATTGAGTGTTGTCCGAGTGAGAAGAAGGTACCTATATTTACACGACAATGGGTTGTTGTTTGTAATTTCATATGTAAAGGCAGTTTAAGTTACTACCCGATGAAAAAGTGATATCCTCATTGAAAGATATAAAAACATCAATGGAATTCTAAGAAACGTAAAGTTATTTCAGCGTTCACGGTGGGATTAGACTTCTAAAAAGTTGCTTTACAAAGAGAAAGATTTATTGAACCAAATGTGGGCAATGCAACTATCCAATGGATTAGTAACTAGAAAAAGACACACTAACTTCTTACTGGCTAAACGTTTACAACCATCATTCAAGGACTTATCCATGAATCATGATCGACAGTGTATTTGATAATCCATGTTACTCAATTTGACCTTCCTATAACTATTTACAATAGTTTCTTGGTAGAAATTAATACAAAAATCGTCACTTTATGACCACTTCGGTAGGTATAACTCCAAGGGAGTTGAACAACTTGAGAGTTGTAACATTCTGAAGTGCCAGAGTGCCGAAGTCCTGAAATAAATAAGGATTGTTCATCTCAACACTTGATTAAGTCGTGATCGTTGATTTCTTTGAAGCCTCCAGATGAGCCAGGATCGTCTAGTCAATGGGAGATTAAATCTCAACCATCCGATCTACTAGTCGAAATACTATAAGTACTTCAACAAAGTGTACTTCGGGAAGTATTACCCTGAAAGAATGCAAGAATGTTGAAGTCCATAGGACTTGGTTCCAACACTGGTCTCATGATAAGGTAAAGGGGTTGATCAAAGGCCAAAACAATTTCCCAATGAAAAAGACGATCCGACAGTTTTGTTTTAATAAACCATTGAGACCAACGGTCCACATACCTCAACATGGTGGCATGTTAGTAGATTTTCCACAATGCCCGTTAATCCTGGGATGACACATCACCAAATCAAATGATGTTCTAGATCTAAAGCGTGTAACCTCCAAAAAATTAACTGATGCAGGAGCATCGTATAAATCCAAAGGCACACGCCTAACCAAAGGAGACAGTTGGAAAAACACTAGCGCACGTTTTGAAGTGTTTTGAAGATTAATGAATGGACATTAATGTAATAGCTAGGGAAGTGTACTTACTTTTGTGTTTTGGAGATTGTAAACAGATCTTGAGCATTGCTCTCATCTGTCGAATGTAAAGGCATTTATGCATAATGAATGCAAGTAGGTAGATTTAGTTTAATAGATTAGACAGTTTTAGGAGCGTAGGAGGTAGGAGGGAAAACTGATGATAGACACCCTCAACCCTTGTATCATTGTAACATAATTCAGAATTCATAAGCTGTAGAGCTGCAGAGAGGAATATAGGAGGACAAAGAATTTATGCATTTTAGTTTCTATTGGCCATGTATAGGAGCATTGAATTCAATAGAAGAAAGTTTTGATTCCAATCTACATGTTTGTTATGGTTGTTGGAACCACATGTTAAATGGTATGTTGCAGGGTTGTTTGCATTCTCTGTGTGCATTCTATTTCAATGCCAATGTGTGTATGCATTCTATTTCAGTGCAAATGTGTGTGTGTATGCTCTAGAATTCTACGTTGAATGTTTGAATTCTGGATAAGGGGTGAATGAGTTTCAATTGTTTCTCTTTCTGAGAATGCCTGCAAAGAGTGCAGTAGAGGGTCTGCAAGGAGTGCGTCGACCAGGTTCTATGATTCATCTCAGGACCCTCAAAGGAGATTCAAATTGTGTCTTTATAGGCAAAGACTACTAGCAGAGCATAGAGCCATGCAAGGTGTGCACAGGCCGGGTGGAGTCTTGGATTTTACAAATCCAAGAGAGAAATTAAGGGACTGCTGTTGCAAGGAGTGCATAGAGTCAAACACCCTAAATAACCAGAGGTTATTTGAAAGTTTCCGTAAGGAGTGCGTTCAGGGACCCTTTTGGAGGCTTTGAGTTTGCGAGTGGAATCTCGAGAGGGTTAGAACCTCTCAATTGTTCCAAAGGGAAACATAGGTTGAATTAGTTCACAGGAGTTAAGTTTTGGAGGAAGGACGCCAAGTCATTTGGCCAAAAGTCCTTGAGAAGTTGAATCAGACGGTTGAATCGCTTCAAGAGGAAGTGCTGAAATCCCGTGAGTTGTTGGATCTCTTAGAACAATGAAGAGATTAAGACATAGTGTCTTTTCAATACCCTTAAGCTCTAGAGGGATAGTGACTATCAGATCTGGATCAACAAGGACCATTGCTTTCGTATGTGAATTCACGTATTGGAATTCAGGGAATGGAGTGACAAGAGGTTTGGGGTCAAGCGTCTTGAATCGCCGATTTGCGAAATCCCAATATGTTGAGGACCGTTGGAGTGAGGGAGGCACACAACCGTTGATCTCAGCGAAGGTATGATTTCGGAGTCGGGGATCCATAGAGGAAGAGGAACGACTATTGGTTGTCTGCTTGAGTCACGAAAGCTAGAAAACTCCTTGTGGACAGGTGGCAAGAACTCACCCTGTAAGCAGAGTAAAGATGAAGTGACAGGTGGTGTGTGCCTGTCACTTTGGGTAGAGTCAACCTTCATTGACAGACCATGTTTTGGGGATTCACAAGGGGAGGGCATGAGAAGTTGGTTCTCCAACTCGTGAAGTCGTGAGTTGCGAAAGGTGCTTGCACAAGGCTTGGATGTGGTCCTATAGGAAAAGGGGCTGAAGAGAGGGGCTTACACCTTAGCCCATTTGCATTTTGTGTTTCGGCTATTTCCAACAGCTAGGGAATAGTATTCAAAGTGCCCCAACTCACGAGACCCGAAATCCTTTGCGGGCTTAGGCAAGGAGTTTAATTAACCCTTGTCGAGGTTTAGAGAAGATCCTGTGCGGATCTCAGCCCGAGGGCATGAGGTCTACACCAGATGTGGTATTAGAGCCCAGAACAAGTTCTTTGCTTTCTATAGTAGAGAGAAAAGAGGAATTTTACAGCCATGCCACTGAGAAGAAGAGAAAGGGAAATGCCTGATCCTGCAGTGGAAAGAGAAATGCGTGAATTACGTGCTAGGCTTGATGCTATGGAGACAACACAGAGGCACACGGTTAACGATGGGGATATCAACGAAGATGAAAGTGGAAATGAAGCTGAAAATGAAGAAGTTGCAGTCGAAGATGCTACGGAAGAATTCTTATTCAAGGATGTTGCTAGGATAGGTGCTAGGGAAAAAATGAACATTCCAATGTACGAAGGCAACTTGGATGTTGGAGAGCTTCTAGACTGGATTATAGCTCTAGACAAATACTTTGACTATAAGGATGTTGAGGAATACAAGAAAGTCAAACATGCCGTTACTAGACTTAAAGGGCATGCAACACTGTGGTGGGATGAACTGCAGGCTGATAGATGTTGCAAGGGCAAGCAAAAAATCAAAAGCTGGGATATAATGGTTGCAAAAATAAAAGCCAAGTTTATACCTAGGGATTATCAAATAAATCTGTTTTGGAGGATGCAAAATTTGAGACAGAAGCTGATGTCAGTGAAAGAATACACTAAAGAGTTCTATAGGATAAACATCAGAGCAGGTCATCGGGAAAGCGATGATGAGAAAGTTTCCAAGTATATGAATGGTCTACGGTATGACATTCAGGACGAGATGAGCATGATGACCATCTGAACCATAGAATATTCTTATCAGATGGCTCTGAAAGCTGAAGAGAAGCTGAGCCGAAAGCAAGGTCAAAGAGGTTGAGGTAGAAGTCAAAGCATAGGCAAGACGATTGCCCAGGACAGAACTCAGAGACCTAAAGAAGAGGGGAAGAAACCTCAAACTCAACCTGAGAGAGGAAGAAGCTCACAGGGAGGCAATATGCAGATAGAAATACTTTTCCTCGAACCAGAGGAAGAGGAAGAGGTAGAGGAGGTGAAGTGAAATGCTTTGTCTGTGGAAAAATCAGACATAAATCCTATGAGTGTCTAGATAGGAAGAAAGATGGTGGTGAAACTCACATTGTCGAAGCTCAAGGATGAAATGTTGAGGTAGAGGATGTTGAGGGCGTAAGATATTTAATGATGAGGAAAGTTCTCTTGAAACCAAAAAGGGAGCCAGAGAACCCAACCCAAAGAAACAGTCTGTTTCAGACTGCTTTCAAAACCAAAGACAGGGTATGCAAGGTCATAGTAGACATCGGTAGCACAAATAATCTTGTATCTATGGAAATGGTAGAAAAACTGGAGCTGGAGACTGTTGCGCATCCAAGCCCATACAAAGTTTTGTGGCTACAAAAAGGACATCAGGTAAATGTCACTAAACAATGTTTAGTCGAATTTAAAATAGGAGGATATAAAGATGAGATATTATGTGATGTCATTCCCATGGATGTTTGTCATATATTGCTGGGTAGACCATGGAAATATGATAGAAATGTGGTGCATGATGGGAGAAATAACACGTACACTCTGGAGAAAAGCGGTAGGACGCACATGTTGCTGCCAATTAAGAACAAAGAGGTGGAAACATAGATGAGCAACACTGTACTTCTCATGAGTGGGAAGGAACTTCTTAAGGAAGTCAAGAAGAAGGAATACACACAATTCATTGTGGTTAGGAGGCCCAGAATGTTTTTGAACAACACTAGGATAGATGATTTACCGGAAGAAATCCAGGAGTTGCTGGAAGAATTTGCTGATATAATAGTGGACGAACTACCTTGTTTGTTGCCACCTATCAGGAGTATAAGCCATCATATCGATCTTATACCTGGAGCCAGTTTTCCGAACAAAGCAGCCTACAGGTTGATGCCACAGGAGAATGAAGAAGTTAAGAGACAGGTCCATGACTTAATGGAAAAAGGATTGATTCGAGAGAGCTTGAGTCCATGCGCTGTTCCGACAGTGCTCAGCCTAAGAAAGGACGATGGCTGGAGAATGTGTATAGACTCAAGGGAAATCAACAAAATTACAATCAGGTACAGGTTCCCATTGCCAAGGATGGACGACTTGATGGACTGCTTGAGTGGAGCAAAGTTTTTTTGAAAGATTGATTGGAAAAGCGGATATCATCAGATTAGAATGAGAGAAGGTGATGAATGGAAAACAACATTCAAGACAAATGAAGGGCTGTATGAATGGCTTGTCTTGCCATTTGGCTTAACAAATGTGCCCAATACTTTCATGAGGTTGATGAAAAAAGTCCTGAAGGATTTCATTGGGAAATTTGTCATTGTATATCTTGATGATATATTAATTTTCAGCAAAACTAAAGAGGAACATTTAAAGCATTTAGCTGCAATGATGAGGAGGTTACAGTAAGAGAAATTGCTGATCAATATGAATAAATCATCATTTATGAGGACATAACTCATTTATTTGGGTTTCGTTATCTCTGTAAATGAATTGAAAATGGATTCAGAAAAGATAAATTCAATTAAGGATTGGCCATCGCCGAAGAGCGTGTTTGAAGTTCGAAGCTTCCATGGTTTGGCTAGCTTCTATAGGAAATTCATCCAAAACTTCAGTGGAATTAGTGCACCGATGATGGATACGGTGAAGAACAAACATAAATCTTTTCACTGGACGGAGGAAGCAGAGAAGAGATTCAACCTGCTGAAGAAGAAAATCACTGAGCAACCAATTCTGGTTTTGCCAGATTTCGGCAAGACATTCCAGGTCAGGTGTGACGTGAGTGGATTTTCCATTGGAACGGTCTTGATCCAAGACAATAGGACGATCGCGTATTTCAGTGAAAAACTGAATGAAGCAAATATCAAGTACTCCATGTATGCCAAAGAATTCTATGCAGTCATACAAGAGCTGAAGAAATGGAGACACTATTTGGTTCCCAAAGAGTTCGTTTTGTACAGTGATAATCACGCTTTGCAATTCGTGACTCGACAGGAGAAGTTGAACCAAAAACATTCTAAATGGGTTGAATACATGCAAAATTTTACTTTTGTGATCAAACATATTTCTGGAACTGCTAACAAAGTTGCTGACACTTTGAGCAGGAGATGTTTGCTTATGCAGGAATTTAGAGTCAAGACTTTGGGTTTTGATAACCTCAAAGAAATGTACAGGGATGATCCAGACTTCAAACAAGCATATGAGGCATCTAAGAATCCAATTCTCAGGGACAAAAGCCAATGGAATGAATACATGATCCAAGATGGATTATTGTTCAGGGGAAATCAGCTATGTATTCCGAAATGCTCCATGAGGGAGAATTTGCTGAAGGAAAAACACAGCGGAGGATTGGCCAGACACTTCGGTCATGAAAAAACATTCTCAAAGTTGAATGGCTCATATTTCTGGCCAGGGATGAGGACATATGTGAAGAAATTTGTGGACAGGTGTAGAATTTGTCAGCACGCAAAAGGAAAAAGGCAGAACACAGGGTTATACCAACCATTACCCATACCGGAAAGGCCGTGGGATGCCGTGAGCATGGATTTCATATTGGGACTGCCAAGGACACAATGGGGATATGATTCAATATTTGTAGTGGTAGACAAATTTTCAAAGATGGCACATTTCATACCATGCCATAAAACGAGTGACACAACTCATATTGCGAACTTGTTTTTCAAGGAAGTTGTCAGACTTCACAGCTTGCCAAGGAGTATCATTTCTGATCGCGATACCAAGTTCGTATGACATTTCTGGAGGACCTTATGGAATAATTTGGGGACAAATTTGTCTTTTAGCTCAGCATATCATCCTTAGATGGATGGACAGACAGAGGTCGTGAACAAGAGCTTGGGAGATTTGTTAAGGAGCTTAGTGACTGAACACCACAGTCAATGGGATCACATTCTGCCACAGGTGGAATTCGCTTACAATGATTCACCTAATATAAGTACAAGGCAAAGTCCATTCTAGGTTGTATATGGAATGCAGCCAAGGGGAGTTTCTGAGTTGAAAGATTCAGAACAAGCTGAATTCATGAGTTCTAGTGCAGAGGACTTTGTAGAAGGAATAAAGGAGCTTCACAACAAAATTAAGGAGTGATTGCAGAGTTCAAATCAAGATTACAAGCATAGAGCATATCAACACAGTCAATAAATTCAATTCGAAGTTGGTGATTTGATTGTTGCACATTTGAGGAAGGAGAGGTTACCAAGGGGAACATACAACAAGCTGAAGATGAAAAAGATTGGACCATGCAAGGTCATAAGGAAATTTGGGACAAATGCATATGAGATTGAATTACCCAATGGGGTCGGAATCTCACCGATATTCAATATCGCGGATTTGTACCCTTACATAGATGAAGAATAAGGAGTAGAAGATAAACAATAAAAGATTCAATGGACAAAAAAAATGCCTGTAGCTGAAAAACCATAGATGGAAAGCATAATTGACAAGAGGATTAGTAAAAAGACCAGGAGAAAAGAGTATTTTGAATACTTGGTCAAATGGAAAGGACATCCAATTGAAGATGCCAGTTGGGAGGATGAAAGAACAATTCAAAAGCATGGACGAACAATGAAGGAACTCATGAACAAGAGTTCATGAAGATTTTCAAGCGAGGGAGTATGATGCAGGAGCATCGTATAAATCCAAAGACACATGCCTAACCAAAGGAGACAGTTGGAAAAACACCAGCGCACATTTTGAAGTGTTTTGAAGATTAATGAATGGACATTAATGTAATAGCTAGGGAAGCATACTTACTTTTGTTTTTTGGAGATTGTAAACATATCTTGAGCGTTGGTCTCATCTGTCGAATGTAGAGGCATTTATGCGTAATGAATGCAAGTAGGTAGATTCAATTTAATAGATTAGACAGTTTTAGGAGCGTAGGAGGTAGGAGGGAAAACATATGATAGACACCCTCAACCCTTGTATCATTGTAACATAATTCAGAATTCATAAGCTGTAGAGCTGCAGAGAGGAATATAGGAGGACAAAGAATTTATGCATTTTAGTTGATATTGGCCATGTACAGGAGCACTGGATTCAATAGAAGAAAGTTTTGATTCCAATCTACGTGTTTGTTATGGTTGTTGGAACCACCTGTTAAATGGTATGTTGCAGGCTTGTTTGCATTCTCCGTGTGCATTCTATTTCAATGCCAATGTGTGTATGCATTCTATTTTAGTGAAAATGTGTGTGTGTATGCTCCAGAATTCTACGTTGAATGTTTGAATTCTGGATAAGGGGTGAATGAGTTTCAGTTGTTTCTCTTTCTGAGAACTCTTGCAAAGAGTGCAGTGGAGGGTCCACAAGGAGTGCGTCGACCAGGTTCTATGTTTCATCTCAGGATCCTCAGAGGAGATTCAAATTGTGTCTTTACAGGCAAAGAGTGCTAGCAGAGCATAGAGCCGTGCAAGGTGTGCGCAGGCCAGGTGGAGTCTTGGATTTTACAAATCCAAGAGAGAAATTGAGGGACTGCTATTGCAAGGAGTGCACAAAGTCAAAGACCCTAAATAACCAGAGGTTATTTGAAAGTTTCCGCAAGGAGTGTGTGTAGGGACCCTTTTTGAGGCCTTGAGTTTGCGAGTGGAAGCTCAGGAGGGTTAGAACCTCTCAATTGTTCCAAAGGGAAACATAGGTTGAATTAGTTCATAGGAGTTAAGTTTTGGAGGAAGGACGCCAAGTTATTTGGCCATAAGTCCTTGAGAAGTTGAATCAGACTGTTGAATTGCTTTAAGAGGAAGTGCCAAAATCCCATGAGTTGTTGGATCTCTTAGAAAAGAGAAGAGATTAAGATGAAGTGTCTTTTCAATGCCCTTAAGCTCTAGAAGGATAGTGACCGTCAGATCCGGATCAACAAGGACTGTTGATCTCATATGTGAATTCGCGTATCGGAATTCGGGGAATGGAGTGACAAGAGGTTTGGGGTCAAGCATCTTGAATCACTGATTTGCAAAATCTCGATACGTCAGGGAACGTTGGATCGAGGGAGGCACACAACCGTCGATCTCGCCGAAGGTATGATTTCGGAGACGAGGATCCATAGAGGAAGAGGAATGAATGTTGGTTACTCCCTTGAGTCGTGAAAGCCAAAAAAATCCGTGTGGACAGGTGGCAAGAACTCACCCCGTAAGCAGAGTAAATCTGAAGTGACAGGTGGCACGTGCCCATCGCTTTGGGTAGAGTCAACCTTCGTTGACGGACCGCGTTTCGGGGATTCGCAAGGGGAGGGCATGAGAAGTTGGTGCTCCAACTCGCGAAGTTGCGAGTTTCGAAAGGTGCTTACATAAGGCTTGGCTATGGTCCTATAAGAAAATGGGCTGAAGAGAGGGGCTTACACCTTAGCCCATTTTCGTTTTGCGTTTCGGCTATTTCCAAGCGACATGACATAGTATTCGAAGTGCCCCAACTCGTGAGACCCAAAATCCTTTGCGGGCTTAGGCAAGGAGTTTAATTAACCCTTGTCGAGGTTTAGAGAAGATCCTGTGCAGATCTCAGCCTGAGGGCAGGAGGTCTACACCATTAACGATCAATCAATTTCAATTTAAGCTATGGATCTCTGCCGTTGGATCTTATATTGATCGCGATCAATGGTGCAATCCACTATGGAACATCACTTAGAGTGGATAAGCCCATGGTTTCGAGCCCACAGTCACAAGGAAAGTGGATTGAAGGAAGCGCCTGTGCATAATTTGAATTCTATACATGTTTAAAGATCCTGTGGAATAATTTGACAATATTGACACACAACAATTCCATTTCCGCTATAAGATCTCGTTTGCACAAAAAGGGTGAAAGTAACTTTTTCAGGAAGCCATAACTTTCAGCTCAGAGATCAGATTGGGGCATGGGAATAGTCATTGGAAATATGATTTAGAGGAGAATAACATTGAATTGTTATAATTTGGAGAATTATGATATATTTCTTCATGAATTGAGCAAAAAAAGGACCTGTAGCATTGTTTGGATTTTTTTTTATAATATGCATAATTCTAACAAAATGGTTTCTTGCACATTTTGCAGAATTAGGGACTATAACCATATTAGTTCAAGATAAGCATGCATATTCAAGAAATGAAGGAAGGAGAGGGATCCTTCAGTCATGATAAAGAAGCCAAAGGTAAAAATACCAGTGTTGGTAAAGCAAAGACATAATCAAATGGGCATAGGAGTAGAGGGGAACAAGAAACCTTAATAGAGACTGTGAGAAGCCTAAAAATAGAAGTGCAGAGTTACAAATAACACAATGAGAGGTTGATGAGAGAAAAAAACCATATAAATTCTCAAGTAATGCAAATCCTAAATCAATTGCATAGACAAGCAAGGAATGGATCGAACTTAAGGAAGGAGGAAGAAGAAATATATCATGAAAGAAGAGGTAACTACAAAAGAGCTTCTCATTCAAGAATTGCTAGCATAACTCATAGACATCACTCACTACCTTACTCAACAAGGAAATTTTATGCATCTGAAGACTCCATAAGCAGTCATGAAGTGTCTCCTATTAGGCACCAAAGAAGAAGGCATGAATTGGACAATTTGCAAGGAGAGTTGAGTAAACTTAAGCCACCATCCTCTGATGGTGAAAGAGAAAGGGAAGATGATTTTGAAGCATGGAAGCTTGGACTCAAGAGGTATTTTCAATTGCATAACTACTCCTCAAACCTAGAAGTAAGAATTTCCACCTACCATTTACATGGGAAAGATGCTATGTGGTTGGACCAACTGAAGCAAGTTGAGCACATTAATGAGAGCAGGATCACTTGGAAGCAGTTCAATAAATATTTTCAGAAGGAGTATCTTTTAGAGCACTTATATGAAAATAATATGTGAGATTTCTTTGAGCTAAGGTTGGGAAGCATAAACATGACATAATATGAGAAGAGGTTCTTGGGATTGCTGAAGTATGTATGATTTATCAAAAATGAAAAAGTGAAGATTCAAAGGTTTTTAAGTGGTCTGTCATCATTTTATAAAGAGAAGATCCAATATGATAAGCCGAGGACATTGAATGAGACCATATGGAAGGATAAGTACCTGTATGAGCAAGGCAATGGAAAAGAATCCATGCATAAATCTTGGAAGGATAAGCAGAAGGAGAAATCAGATTAGAGGAGGAAGGGGTTGAAACCTCCTTTCAATAGAAACAACCCTAATAAAAATTAATAAGATAAGTCTGCTAAGGATGAATCCAATAAACAAGATTCCTTATGGAAAAGGGGAAGACAACCAATCCAATGTTGGGGGTGCAAGGAAAATCACCCATATAAGGATTTCCCTCACAGAGGAGATAAAGAAAAGACCATGCACACCATCCAAGAGGCTACAACAGTGGAGGACGTGGGAAAGATATATGCAACCTTAGAAGATAGACAAACATCGTGTCAATCCAATATGATCGAAGTGGAAGGTAAGATCGTTAATCAACCTGTTGCTATTTTAATTGATTCAAGAGAAATTCATTGTTACATTGATCCTAAAATAGTGGATAGATAAAATTTGGAGAAAAGTAAGCTAGGGAAGTCAAGTTTGGTTTAGCTAGCCACAAGAACCAAAAGAAGTATCAATGAGGCTATCAGAAGTTTTCCAATAAATCTTAATGGAGTAAATAGATTTTCCAATATGAATATCATACCATTAGGATCTTATGACATCCTACTTCGAATGGATTGGTTGGACCAACACCATGCTGTCCTAGATTGTCATAACAAGACATTTACATGTCTTGATGAAGAAGGAAGACATAACACTGTGAAAGGAATTCCAAGACCCATTTCTATAAGGGAGATTTCAACCTTACAACTGAATAAATGTTTCAGGAAAGGATGTAAATTGTATTGAACTCATGTGGAAGAGTCAAAAAAGACAAAAGGGTCGAGCCTTGAAGATTTTCTAGTATTGCAAGAGTTTGAATATGTATTCCAAGAGATACTAGGATTTCCACCAAAGAGGGAGATATATTTCTCTATTGATTTAGTACCAAGAGCTACCCAAGTATCAAAAATACCTTAGAGAATGAGTACAAATGAATTGAAAGAATTACAAATGAAGTTGGAAGAGTTGTTGAAGAAAGGGTACATAAGTACAAGTGTTTCACCTTGGGGAGCACCAACACTCTTTTTCAAAAAGAAGGATGGAAAATTGAGGCTGTTTATAGACTTTAGACAACTGAATAAAGCCACTGTGAAGAAAAAATACCCTCTACCCAGAATTGATGACCTCTTTGATCAACTAAGAGGATTAAATATATTTTCAAAGATAGACTTGAGATTCAGATACCATCAGGTAAGAATCAAGGAATAATACATCAATAAGACAACCTTCAGAACCAGGTATGGACATTATGAGTTTGTAGTGGAACCATTTGGACTGACCAATGCACCAACTGTCTTTATGTGCTTTATGAATGGCATATTCAAAAATTATCTGGATAAGTTTGCCGTTGTGTTCTTGAATGACATAGTTATTTATTCTAAGTTCAAGGAAGAGCATGAACATCATTTGAGGTTGGTGTTACAAGTGATGAGGGAACATGAGATTTATGCCAAGATTAGTAAGTGTTCTTTTTACCAAGAAGAAATCCATTATTTGGGTCATATTATTTTAGAACAAGGTATAGTAGTAGATCCAGAAAATATTGAAGCCATTAAAGGCTGGCCAACATCCAGGAATGTTTCAGAAATCAAATCTTTTATGGGATTAGCTGGATACTACAAGAGGTTTATAGTGGGGTTCTCTAAGATTTCTCATCCCATAACTTCCTTACAAAATAAGGGAATCAAGTTTTAATGGACAATGAAGTGTGAAGATAATTTCGATTTGTTAAAGGAAATGCTTACTAGTGAAAAGACTTGAGATTGAGATACCATCAGGTAAGAATAAAGGAAGAATACATCAATAAGACAACCTTCAGAACCAGGTATGGACATTATGAGTTTGTAGTGGAGCCATTTGGATTGACCAATGCACCAACTGTCTTTATGTTCTTAATGAATGACATATTAAAAAATTATCTGGATCAGTTTGTCATTGTGTTCTTGAATGACATACTTATTTATTCTAAGTCCGAGGAAGAGCATGAACATCACTTGAGGTTGGTGTTACAAGTGTTGAGGGAACATTGATTTATGCCAAGCTTAGTAAGTGTTCTTTTTACCAAGAACAAATCCATTATTTGGGTCATATTATTTTAGAACAAGGTATAACAGTAGATCTAGAAAATATTGAAGCCATTAGAGGATGGCCAACATCCAAGAATGTTTCAGAAATATGATCTTTGATGGGATTAGCCAGATACTACAGGAGGTTTATAGTAGGGTTCTCTAAGATTTCTCATCCCATAACTTCCTTACAAAAGAAGGGAATCAAGTTTGAATGGACAACAGAGTGTGAAGATAATTTTGATTTGTTAAAGAAAATACTTACTAATGCACATATTTTAAAGATTGCGGACCCAAATGAGAATTTTGTGGTTTGTATAGATGCATGAAAGGAAGGACTTGGTGGAGTCCTCACTCAAAATGGACATGTCATTGGTTATGAGTCCAAAAACCTCAAATAACATGAGGGGAATTATGCCACACATGATTTGGAGCTTGTTTCCATAGTTCATTTATTCAATATGTGGAGGCATTATCTCATGGGAAAAATATTTGAATTAAGGACAAACCATAGTGGTCTGAAATATATTTTTGAACAACCAACTTTGGATGCTAAGAAAACAAGATGGCTGGAATTTTTAAGTGAGTATGACTTTGACATCAAACATATCAAGGGGAAAAGAAAATAAAGTTGCTGATGCACTCAACATAAGAGTACATCTCATGCATGGTACAACTGTTAGTATGCATCAATCAGATTTAAAGAGAAGAATTTTAGATGTTGTTGTTACATATAAGCATTACCTACAGATAAAAGAAAGTTTACAACAAGAAAATGTACAACAAAAAATTAAAGAGTATGAGATTAAGGAAGATGGATTACTTATGCATAATAATATAATTTATGTTCCTAGTTCTGGAGAACTTAGGAAATTGGTATTAAAAGAAATGCATACTGCTCCATATGTTGGAAATCCTGGTTACCAGAAAACAATTGCAGCAGTAGGAAACCAATTCTTTTGGCCATGAATGAGGAAGGATGTTTCTGATTACAATGCTAGATGTATGGAATATCAGAGAGCAAAAGCTGAGCATAGACACCCAATGGGTTTGCTTCAACCATTGCCAATTCCAGAGAAGAAATGGGAAGTAGTAACCATTGATTTTATAACTAAATTTCCCTCGACAACAAGGAAACATGATTCTGTAATGGTAGTTTTGGATAAATCGACAAAGGTTTCTCATTTTGTTCCTGTGGAAATGACTGATACAACAACTAATATTGTAGAAATTTACATGAGGAAAATTGCTAGGTTGCATGGGATACCTAAGGCAATTGTTTCAAACAAAGATACAAAGTTTACTTCAAATTTATGGAGGGGATTATTTAAAGGATTTGGTACAAATCTGAATTTTAGCACAACATACCATCCATAGTCAGATGGGTAGATAGAGAGAGTCAACCAAGTGATTGAAGACATGCTGAGAATGTATGTGATGGATAAACCATCTAAGTGGGAATAATACTTGCATTTGGTTTAGTTCACCTATAATAATGGGTATCAAGCTTCATTGAAGATAAGCCCATTTGAGGCTTTGTATGGTAGAAAATTTAATACTGCAGTGAGTTGGGACAACCCAATAAACATATTAATACTTGGGCCAGAATTGCTCAAGGACATGGAAGACCAGATGGCTAGAATTAAGCATAATTTAAAGGTAGCTCAAGATAGACAGACAATTTATGCATATACGAACATGACATCTAGAGAATTCAAAGTGGGGGATCATGTTATTTTAAAAGTGAATCCCAAGAAGAGCTCATTGAAGTTGGGTAGTTGTACAAAGCTAGCAACTAGATTCCATGGTCCATTTGATATCTTGGAAAGAATAAGGCCAATTGCATACATGCTTCCATTGCCTTCTTCCATGAATGTGCATAATGCATTTCATGTCTCTTTGATGAAAACATATATACATGATCCTAACCATGTTCTTGATTGGAATTTGATTCAGGTAGAGAAAAAGGGACACTTTCAGGTCCAACTAATGCACATATTAGACAAAAAAGTCAAAATGCTCCAGAATCAAGTTATAGAGCTGGAAAAAGTTCAATGGACCTATTACGGTCCCGAAGATGCTACTTGGGAGCATGAAGATGCCATGCAGGAAGAGTACCCATGAATTCTTGAATACATTTTGAAAATTTTATTTCTATTTTGTATATGCACCGAGGATAGTGCCAAAATATGGGGGAGGGGAATGTAATACCCTGGTTTTGAGTCCCCATAAGAAATAATGTATTTTTTCTATTTTATGAAAGGTCGGAGTGCCAAAACATTTAAATAGGCCATCGTGCCTAGGAAATGTAATGCTATGATTACTATTAATAATAAAATACATCACTGGTTGCAATACAGACACTGACAGGAGTTATAGGAGGCTATGGTTCCACGAGAGAGGGGGCTTAACGGGATAAGTCATTTTATCATATTTTATTTACACATAATTATTTTAATGGAGAGAAGGGGTTACATGAGCTTTCTGGGGGAAGGCCATGTGGTTCTTGATTTTCCAAGTAAACATATAAACCCATCTTGTGGGATGTTTGGGGGTTCTTCTGGTTGTCTTCACTTACTCTGTTCATTCATTATTCATTTTGTTTACACTCTCCATTTTATTCACTTTTTCACTCATTCACTCTTGTTGTTGGAATGGGACCCTGAGGATGAATTATTAAGGAGGAAGCCATTGTTTGTTGGCTTTAGAAGTAACTTGTGTATTCCAGCCATGAACTAATGCCTACATGTCCTAGATGCATTGGCATGTACTAAATTTTATTCACAATTGCGAGTCGTGAGAGTCCCAACATGGAGATTCTCGACCAGATGCACTGGAGCCCTAGAAGGAGGTGGATAGCCTAAGGGACTACGTGGCAGAGAAGGGGTTCCATTCTCTTGGGTTGTGCAGGATGGAGAGAATAGAGCTGGTGTACTTGGATTTCTGTGTGTTGAGGAACATGTGAGATCTTTAGCGTTGACTAGTTTGGGGAAGTTGAGTGACACCCTAGAACTGCCCTTGTGGATTCATAGTCCTGGATTGGGGGTGAAATTGCTATTGAGACTTGGAACCACAATGTTTATGGTTTTCATCCAGTTGGTGAACCATTTTGATTAAGATAAGTGCTCTTCGTCATGCGTTTTGTCTGCTGTATATAATTTCCATTGTGTATGAATTACTATCTCTTAGATTCGTATGTTATAACATGCATGCTTGATGGTTATTGCTGTGCATGGAATGTTTAAACATTCTTTATACTGTAGCATGAATCTTTATTATTGCATGTGTTGTTATCATGTCTATTTCATGCTTCTTTAATAAGGAAAGAATATCATAATTTGAAGTTAGTTTCAAACAAAAGGATTTTGAGGTAGCGTGCCCAACCAGGGGGTGTCTGGGTACATTAAAGTTGTGAAGCAATACGGTCCCGGGGCCCTCCCTTCCAACATGCATTTCATTTCTTGATCAATCTCCTCAATTATGATCGATCTTAAGAGGGCCACCTTTTGATCATGGTTGTGAAGAGAGGGGATATGTTGTGTTGTTTTTCCAATTGCTATGGACCTTTCTGATTCGGGATCTATAAGAAGGTTTTGGTAATAGTTGACCATTTCTTGCTACATGTCAGAGTGGGTGGTTAGAATGTGGCCTTGTGCGTCTTCCCGTTTCGTGATAATTTTAATATATCTATGTTGGATCATGAATCGATGAAAAAATTTGGTGTTTTTTTTGCCTTCCTTTAGCCACTGAATTTTGGACTTTTGACACCATAGGATTTCCTCTTGTGGATATCCATCCTCCAGATGCTGCTTGAAATTTTATTCCTCTTCCTTTAACTATTCTGTACAACTCATGTGAATGATATGTTTCTAAATACTTTTCATCCTTTGTTCCATATCTCGTTGGGCAGGAAAGATGTTCTCGAAGCTGGTTCTATTCCAAAGATTTGAGTGTTGCTTAAATTTTTTCATATTTCATTGGAAATGGTATATGAGAGAGCCATTTGAGATGGCTCATCCTCCCACCATTTATGATGATGCTCTTGAAATTCCGGGTGAGTGAGTCAAAATTTCTCAAAGCGAAAAGCCCTTTTCCTGGGTGAGCTGGCCATATATATCCAGATCTAAACATGTAGTGATCCAAACCCGATATTGCTAGGACACTAGCCTCCATCGCAAATACCTCCATTATTAATGGTTCAAAAAATAGGAAATGATCCATCCTGCACACTATATGTTGAGATCCTGATCTCCTTTTGGACCATGTGAAATCCCCATTGTTGCTTTCTATGTTTATTAGACCCATATCTTCAATGGTTTCTTTGAATCCCTCTGAATCACGTTCTATCCTACGAACACCCCCTCATTTTTATTCAAGTGAGGTGATCATGTTGAAATCCCCTTATACGATCTAACAATGTCCTCTTGCAATGTTTCTTAAGTGGCGAAGACTTTGTAGGAAGTTCTGCTTGTCTTGTCGAGGTTGGGGACCATAAAAATTGGTGATGATCCCCTCTTTGTTTGAGCCTATTGCTCTGTAATATAATGATATTTTCCATTCATTGGTAAAGAAGCTCTCCAAAAGGACTTTTTTTGGATTCCACAAAATTTATAGTCCACCAATTACCCCTCTGGAGTCAGTGTAAATGGTGTTTGCTTATTTCCAACATTGGGCAATAATGCGATTTGCTTCCGAAGCAACACATTTAGTTTCCTGAAGGAGTAGTATATCCAGGTTCTCATCTATGATACGAGATCGAAGAAGTCTTTGTTTTCTTATTTTGTCCAAGCCTCTGATGTTCCATGAGATGATCTTGATGGGGAAGAGGGTGTAGGGAGGGGCGAGAAACTATCTAAGATCAATTGGATTTGGTTGGAGTTTACCATGAAGTTACCTACCTTCTGAATGATCTCTTGAGTTGACTTGCAACCACACTTCTTTTATTATTTTTGTTTGTTTCATGTGTCCTTAAGGGGACCTTTATGGATGGCCAGACCCTTGATATCTTTGGATGTAGCTCTGGTTATCGAGTCCAGGTATACTTTGTGGACCTTTATGAGTTGATCTTGTGGTATTGTATATAACTCCTTTCATTGATAGTATTTTTCTAAATTTACCAAGTCTACCCCTACCAGTTCCCTCTTGTCCTGTTCAATTTCAATGTCCCCTCCTTCCTTATATGGTATATCGTCTGCTTCTTGTGTTAACTGCATGCTGGGTAAAATTTGTTCCAATATTGGTCCTTTTGGGGAGTTTGTTTTGGCCTTTTTCGACTGGTTTTGTTACTAGGCTTGGGTATCCTTGATATCATCTGGTAATTGAATGAGAATGTGGAAGGAATGGTTGGCGCTCTTTTTTTTTTGTTNCTGAGTAGGCACCTGTTTCCGTGGGATTTTCTTGCATTTTATTTGTACTGTCACGAACCTGTCCTTCGTCTTCTCATTAGTTTTTTGATCTGGCTTGCCTGGATTATTAGGAGGAAAATCCATGAATAGATTTACATGCTCATGGCATTTGTGATATCATAAAGGAATGTGTTCGTAGTCAATTGTTTGACTCCATTCTTCATCCTGATATTCTAGGTCGATTGAGAATGGTAGTGGTTTGTAAATGTTAAGGTAAACAAATATTTTGGCATAAGATATATACCTTCTTTTTCTGGTCACTTCACAGGATTTGACATAGATCACTAATGGTTTTCCGATCCCTGCTAATATTTCCTCTAGCCAAAATTCTTGAGGGAGCGAGTATAGTCATATCCAAACTAGTGCATGAGAGAAATCATCCTTTTCGAGACTAAATAAATTTTTGCAATATCTCAGGAATAAACCAGCTGAGTTGAAGAATTAAGGGCCTCCATAAAAAACTCACTCTCTTTCTTCAAGGTTGTTAAAGATTACAATGAAAAATAACTTGGATCCCAGTTGAAGATCACAGTGACCTTTGGGTTTCCACCAATGTTGAATCCATTTTATTAGATCCTTTTCAGATAGCCATAGCCCAAGAAATTTACCAATCAGGGCATGGTCCCTCATGTATTGTGTATTCTCTCCGATCCATATCGTGTTGATTGTATATAGCGGGGCTTTCGACGCTTGCAGAAGACATTTTCTAGGCTCCCAGATCCGAGCCGCTTTTGGATGGAATGACTCAAGATCGATGTCCATGGTTTTCCTTGTGCTAGATTTGTCAAAAGATGTCATAGTTTTGAAGTGCAACAAGAGTTCAAATGGTGGTCGAATGACTTTCCCTTCGCTCGAATTTGCTTCTATCACGTTTTTGTAAGAGGGGGTTTGCACCCCCTCTTCTGGTGATGCCATAGTTGGAGTCAGAACCATGTTTAGAGGATGGATCGCTTGGGAAGTGGAGTAAGGCTATTGGGTGTCAATTCTTCTAGAGCTAGAATGGAACCCTAGAGAAATCCTAATTTGCAGAGCCGCTTCATTGCTTAAATTTTTTCGATATTGGATCATCTTAAACCTCACATAAATAAACCTTTTGAAGAATACTTGGTTTGATCTTTTATTCACTAGAAATATTTAGTTCGTCATGCACCTAAACAAAATGCCATCACATAACTGAAGAAACTGACGATAGTTGAAATGGATAGATGTCTTTTGTAGGCCAAAGATTTGCCTCCTTACTTCTGGGTTTAAGCAGTATATTATGAAAACTATCTGCTCAATCGAATCTCGACTTGAGTTGTTCCTCCAGTAAATCCATTTGAACGATGGTGTGGAAAGAAGCCTTCAGTTGACCTCCTCCATGTGTTTGGATGTGTTTCCTGGGATCATATTTTCGATGATTGTAGAAAGAAGTTGGATGCAAAGAGTCATGCCTACATCATGATGGGATACTTTGAAGAGTCTAAATCCTATTAACTATTTGATCCTGTCAAACAAAAAATCATTATTGTTATAGCGCCAGTTTCCACCATTGAATCATTGATGACCTTGTTGGCCTTGTCCTTATCCTACTTGATGACACCATTTCTCCATACCTTCTCTGGATTATCTAAAAAATAATATTTTGGAACTTGTAAGTGCCCTAACAATTATACAACATGCATATACGCGGGTTGATCAAAGGAAATTCATGTACACGTCATTAAATTATCAAAAAATATATTTTTTCATAATTGCATGTTGAGTTACGAGTTTGGTTAGTTTCCTAACTCCTTTTACCTGTACAAAACCATCTGAAACTGCTTAGAGATGATATAAATAGGGCATGATCCATGAGGAGAAAGGAAATGAATGAATTATTACTGAATAAAAGTAATGTTGGATGAATCCCACCTTGTTTGCAAGCCCCTGTAATTCATGTTGCTGCTTTGCTCCTCATATCTTAAAATCCTTGTTTCTAGCCCTTTCTGTGCACTCCCCTATATGATCAAGAGATCTTCCTGAATTCTCTTTGGATCTGTTCATGTATCAGAGTTAGAGGTTTACCATATGTGTAGTATTCTGGGTGGAGGGACCTAGATTCTATTCGAGGATTGATGCCACAACAATTAAGATAACAACTACACCTTGATTTGTTTTGTTAATAATAAAGATGCTCATTCCTTCGATTTCTGATGTTCTTTATGTGTAATTCATTGCTTTTTGAACATATATCTATCTAGAACACCAATTTTAGCAAATGTTTCTATTTTTGTTCAAATTGACTAGAGTTAGTTATCATATAACTACCTTCCTTTGTAGTCTTTTGTTTGCTTTGTTTTCTTTGTCTTTAATTTTTTCTGGTACTTAGCTTAGTAGCATTTAATTTCATGAGTATTTTCATGCTTCAATTGACCTATTGATGGTTAGTTTCATTTTATTTTTGGAACTTTCCGAGTTGTATATGCACCATTCCTTTAAAATAGTCGCGTAAATATGTGTGTTTTCTTTAAGACGGTCACATACATATGCGTGTTGTCTTGGAGACATGTGCGCACATCTCCACAGGAAAGGTTTTTTTGTAAATTTTTCTATTTGCTTGGGTGTTGGGCTTGATGCTTGAAATTGTTTTGAGGTTCTGAGACTCTGGTTTATCTGTTGTTAAGTACATAAGTTAATAAGTTAGGCTTTTTATAAATAATAAAAAAAAAATTCATTTATTTTCTTGGAGTTTTCAAGTTCATAGAAGTGGTTCAATTTTTTTTGTCTAAGGTCTTTGTTGTTGGGATAGTCCTGTTTGTTGTCCTTACAGGTTTTAATAATTTTGAGTACTTCTCTTCGCTTCTTGTCTTGTCTTTTTCTTGTTTTTCTTTGAAAACACAAAATCTGGTTTAGTTTTTTGTTTTCTCTTTTTCCCTAAACCAAGAAAAAAAACAAGTATATAGGTATGCTTTGTCATTCTCTTTTGAGTAATTACCTTTGTTTTTCATTGAAAAATAAAAGTTCTTTACGCAATATGATTTCTTTTCTTAGTGCTTATTGATTTCATAATACTCTTTCCATTCTTGAAAAACTTCAATTTTTGCAAAAGTTAGTTATCATTTCGGTGAAAAGGATAGTTTAGTTTTGCTCATTTTTTGATAGATGCATTGAATTAAGGAAATTTGCATTATTTTTACATTTCATTCGAACAAAAACTCTATATTTCTTGCATCGCGTTAAAATAAAAGAGTTTTCATTTTCCTGAAGCATTCTTTACGCTACTTTCATTAAGTTTGTTTCATAACAATGTTCTTAAAAGTGTTTTACTTTTTTGTTGAGTCTCTTAACACCACTGAGTTGAACATCCACTACATTTTTGAGTAAACAACAACTCCTAGAATAAACACATAACTTAAAATAAATTAGAATTTTCATTTGTAGGACAAAACAATTGTCTAGGTGTAGGGCCTTGGACATCCCCTCAGTTACGCCATCAAAATAAGTGAGTACAGTAGTGGTATTTTTTTTTTTTAAACAACTGTTAAGAGAAGAGATATGTGACAATAACATACATTATGTAAACAATAAAATATCATCACATCACTACACAACAAAAATCCAATTACAACATCACTATTATTCAAGATCAACCATATCACATAAAGATAACAAAGATATCTATCCACCCAACTTACCTGCAAGGTTAGGACCTCCAAGACACATAATCAACGCTCAAGTCCATGATTCATCCGATTGATTTTGACCATTTAAGGTCCGAGGACTGGCGACTGTTCCGAGGAACAAGGAAGTGTCTAATTCCCTTAACCAATCCTAGTACAACAATCAAGACTATAATTCAACATTTAAAATTTAAATAAATCATTAGCTCAAGAACCAAACAAATCAACATATGACAGTATAACAACCTTCTCGATACAATAAAAGATGAGAAAAATATAATAGTAGGATAACAATGTATTGAACTAATTAAATTATTGTGGTAATGAAATTATAGTTATGAGTGCACGGATGATCATACGAAAATTTAGAATTTCTTCCATGCTTGACATAACATTTTTTTTGTACGAGTAGTGCAACTCATTGAGGTAAGTAAAATGGTCTCACAAAATGCTCTTGTTCCACTGGATATATTCTCTAGGTTTAATGCTACAAACCAAGTGGTTTGATAAAAGTTCTGTGTACTTTGTTCTAGTATTATAAAATAGAAATTAGAAATTCATTATTGGAATTGATGTAATTGCAGGAAGTTACTTTTGTTTTTAGAAAGGACATTTTTCCTTCCTTGTAAAAAATAGAAGGATGGCAAGAGTAATGTGACAACATTAAGTTGTTAACTACTACAACTTAAAAAAACAATCAAAGAACATCAAATATATTTCTTTTACAATGACAATAAATTTAATATATATAATCATGAACCGTGAATATATTCTTAAACGTAATATCAATAAACATAGCTCATTAATAGTACATTTAAGCAGGGTCATGAATCCATTCTCAAATGAATCTTAACATCAATGATTTGAGATGATTATAACAGAATCATTAATTTTTGTCCTTAAACCCATCATGATTATAAATCGTTATCATCAATTATTCATTCTATTTGACCTTTAATTATCTGTTATAAATAATGTGTGCATATTAAAATTTTGTATATATATACATAATATATCTATACAATAATTTATATTTATTAGCTTTTAGAGAATAAGCTCCGCGTGTAAAGGAGACACTTAAGAGATACATGAAATCTCCGTGCTCCACCCTCGCGCCGTCTATTGGCAATGAACTAAAACTGGAACGTGTTCAAGGAGGTCCAAGCTTAACTCAGACATCGAGTTATCAATCAGTCAATAATTATAATAATTGCATGATGAAAGACTTCATTCCATTAGTTGATAATTAAGAATTGAGTGTTGTCCCAGTGGGAAGAAGGTACCTATATTTACACAACAATGGTTTGTTGTTTGTAATTTCAAATGTAAAGGCAGTTTAAGTTACTACCCGACCGAAAAGTGATATCCTCGTTGAAAGATATAAAAACATCAATGGAATTCTAAGAAATGTAAATTTATTTCAGCGTTCACGGTGGGATTAGACTTCTAAAAAGTTGCTTTATAGAGAGAAAGATTTATTGAACCAAATGCGGGCAATGTAGCTATCCAATGGATTAGTAACCAGACAAAGATACACTAACTTCTCACCGACTAAATGTTTACAACCATCATTCTAGGACTTATCCATGAATCATGATCGACAATGTAGTTGATAATCCATGTTACTTGATTTGACCTTCCTATAACTATTTACAATAGTTTCTTGGTAGAAATTAATACAAAAATCATCACTTTATGACCACTTCGGTAGGTATAACTCCAAGGGAGTTGAACAACTTTAGAGTTGTAACATTATGAAGTGCCAGAGTGCCGAAGTCCCGAAATAAATAAGGACCGTTCATCTCAACACTTGATTAAGTCATGATCGCTGATTTCTCTGAAGCCTCCAGATGACCCAGGATCGTCTAGTCAATGGGAGATTAAATCTCAACCATCTGATCTACTAGTGGAAATAATATAAGTAATTCGACGAAGAGTACTTCGGGAAGTATTACCCCAGAAGAATGCAAGAATGTTGAAGTCCATAGGACCTGGTTCCAACACCGGTCTCATGATAAGGTAAAGGGGTTGATCAAAGGCCAAAAAAATTTCCCAATGAAAAAGACGATCCGACAGTTGTGTTTTAATAAACCATTGAGACCAATGGTCCACACATCTCAACATGGTGGCATGTTAGCAGATTTTCCACAATTCCCATTAATCCTGGGATGGCACATCACCAAATCAAATGATGTTCCAGATCTAAAGCGTGTAACCTCAAAAAAATTAACGATCAATCAATTTCAATTTAATCTATGGATCTCTGCCGTTGGATCTTATCTTGATCGCGATAAATGGTGCAATCCACTATGGAACATCGCTTAGAGTGGATAAGCCCATGGTTTCGAGCCCACAGTCACAAGGAAAGTGGATTAAAGGAAGCCGTGCAGAATTTGAATTCTATACATGTTTAAAGATCCTGTGGAATAATTTGACAATATTGACACACAACCATTCCATTTCCGCTATAAGATCCTGTTTGGACAAAAAGGGTGAAAGTAACTTTTTTAGGAAGCCATAAATTTCATCTCATAGATCAGATTGGGGCATGGGAATAGTCATTGGAAATATGATTTAGAAGAGAATAACATTGAATTGTTATAATTTGGAGAATTATGATATATTTCTTCATGAATTGAGCATAAAAAGGACTTGTAACATTGTTTTTTATTTTTTATTTTTTATAATATGCATAATTCTAACAAAATGGTTGCTTGCACATTTTGCAGAATTAGGGATTATAACCATATCAGTTCAAGATAAGAATGCATATTCAAGAAATGGAGGAAGGAGAGGGATCCTTCAGTCATGATAAAGAAGCCAAAGGTAAAAATACCAGTGTCGGTAATGCAAAGACATAATCAAATGGGCATAGGAGCAGAGGGGAACAAGAAACCTTAATAGAGACTGTGAGAAACCTAAAAATAGAAGTGCAGAGTTACAAATAACACAATGAGAGGTTGACGAGAGAAAAAAACCATATAAATTCCCAAGTAATGCAAATCCTAAATCAGTTGCATAGACAAGCAAGGAATGGATCAGACTTAAGGCAGGAGGAAGAAGAAATATATCATGAAAGAAGAGGTAACTACAAAAGAGCTTCTCATTCAAGAAGTGTCGGTAGAACTCATAGGCATCACTCACTGCCTTACTCAACAAGGAAATTTTATCCATCTAAAGACTCCATAAGCAGTCCCGAAGTGTCTCCTATTAGGCACCAAAGAAGAAGGCATGAATTGGACAATTTGCAAGGAGAGTTGAGTAAACTTAAGCCACCATCCTTTGATGGTGAAAGAGAAAGGGAAGATGATGTTGAAGCATGGATGCTTGGACTTAGGAGGTATTTTCAATTGCATAACTACTCCTCAAACCTAGAAGCAAGAATTTCCACCTACCATTTACATGGGAAAGCTACTATGTGGTTGGACCAACTGAAGCAAGTTGAGCACATTAATGAGAGCATGATCACTTGGAAGAAGTTCAATAAACATTTTTAGAAGGAGTATATTTAAGAGAACTTATATGACAATAATATGTGAGATTTATTTGAGCTAAGGTTGGGAAGCATGACCATGACATAATATGAGAAGAGGTTCTTGGGATTACTGAAGTATGTAGGATTTATCAACGATGAAAAAGTGAAGATTCAAAGGTTTTTAAGTGGACTGTCATCCTTTTATAAAGAGAAGATCCAATATGATAAGCCAAGGACATTGAATGAGACCATATAGAAGGCTAAGTACATGTATGAGCAAGGCAAGGGAAACGAATCCACGCAGAAATCTTGGAAGGATAAGCAGAAGGAGAAATCTGATTAGAGGAGGAAGGGGTTGAAACCACCTTTCAATAGAAACAACCCTAATAAAAATCAAGAAGATCAGTCTACTAAGGGTGAATCCAAGAAAGAGGATTCCTTATGGAAAAAAGGAAGACAACCAATCCAATGTTGGGGGTGCAAGGAAAATCACCCATACAAGGATTGCCCTCACAGAGGAGATAAAGAAAAGACCATGCACACCATCCAAGAGGCTACAACAATGGAGGACGTGGGAAATATATATGCAACCTTAGAAGACAGACAAACATCGTATCAATACAATATGATCGAAGTGGAAGGTAAGATCGTTAATCAACCTGTTGCTATTTTAATTGATTCAAGAGAAATTCATTGTTACATTGATCCTAAAATAGTGGATAGATAAAATTTGGAGAAAAGTAAGCTAGGGAAGTCAAGTTTGGTTTAGCTAGCCACAAGAACCAAAAGAAGTATCAATGAGGCTATCAAAAGTTGTCCAATAAATCTTAATGGAGTAAATAGATTTGCCGATATGAATATCATACCATTAGGATCTTATGACATCCTACTTCGAATGGATTGGTTGGACCAACACCATGTTGTCCTAGATTGTCATAACAAGACATTTACATGTCTTGATGAAGAAGGAAAACATAGCACTGTGAAAGGAATTCCAAGACCCATTTCTGTAAGGGAGATTTCAACCTTACAACTGAATAAATGTTTCAGGAAAGGATGTAAATTGTATGCAACTCATGTGGAAGAGTCAGAAAATACAAAAGGGTCGAGCCTTGAAGATTTTCCAGTATTGCAAGAGTTTGAAGATGTATTCCAAGAGATACCAGGATTTCCACCAAAGAGGGAGATATATTTCTCTATTGATTTAGTACCAGGAGCTACCCCAGTATCAAAAACACCTTAGAGAATGAGTACACATGAATTGGAAGAATTACAAATGCAGTTGGAAGAGTTGTTGAAGAAAGGGTACATAAGTACAAGTGTTTCACCTTGGGGAGCACCAATACTCTTTTTCAAAAAGAAGGATGGAAAATTGAGGCTGTTTATAGACTTTCGACAACTGAATAAAGCCACTGTGAAGAAAAAATACCCTCTACCCAGAATTGATGATCTCTTTGATCAACTAAGAGGATTAAATATATTTTCAAAGATAGACTTGAGATTCATATACCATCAGGTAAGAATCAAGGAAGAATACATCAATAAGACAACCTTCAGAACCAGGTATGGACATTATGAGTTTGCAGTGGAGCCATTTGGACTGACCAATGCACCAAATGTCTTTATGTGCTTTATGAATGACATATTCAAAAATTATCTGGATAAGTTTGCCGTTGTGTTCTTGAATGACATAGTTATTTATTCTAAGTTCAAGGAAGAGCATGGACATCATTTGAGGTTGGTGTTACAAGTGCTGAGGGAACATCATATTTATGCCAAGATTAGTAAGTGTTATTTTTACTAAGAAGAAATCCATTATTTGGGTCATATTATTTTAGAACAAGGTATAGTAGTAGATCCATAAAATATTTAAGCCATTAAAGGATGGCCAACATCCAGGAATGTTTCAGAAATCAGATCTTTTATGGGATTAGCCGGATACTACAAGAGTTTTATAGTGGGGTTCTCTAAGATTTCTCATCCCATAACTTCCTTACAAAATAAGGGAATCAAGTTTGAATGGACAACGAAGTGTGAAGATAATTTTGATTTGTTAAAGGAAATAGTTACTAGTGAAAAGACTTGAGATTGAGATACCATCAGGTAAGAATAAAGGAAGAATACATCAATAAGACAACCTTCAGAACTAGGTATGGACATTATGAGTTTGTAGTGGAGCCATTTGGATTGACCAATGCACCAACTATATTTATGTGCTTAATGAATGACATATTCAAAAATTATCTGGATAAGTTTGTCATTGTGTTCTTGAATGAGCTACTTATTTATTCTAAGTCCGAGGAAGAACATGAACATCACTTGAGGTTGGTGTTACAAGTGTTGAGGGAACATCGATTTATGCCAAGCTTAGTAAGTGTTCTTTTTACCAAGAAAAAATCCATTATTTGGGTCATATTATTTTAGAACAAGGTATAACAGTAGATCCAAAAAATATTGAAGCCATTAGAGGATGGCCAACATCCAATAATGTTTCAGAAATTTGATCTTTTATGGGATTAGCCAGATACTACAGGAGGTTTATAGCAGGGTTCTCTAAGATTGCTCATCCCATAACTTCTTTACAAAAGAAGGGAATCAAGTTTGAATGGAGAACAAAGTGTGAAGATAATTTTGATTTTTTATTTGAAATACTTACTAATGCACCTATTTTAAAGATTTCTGATGCAAATGAGAATTTTTTGGTATGTACAAATGCATGAAAGGAAGGACTTGGTGGAGTCCTCACTCAAAATGGACATGTCATTGGTTATGAGTCCAAAAAACTCAAAGAAGATGAGAGGAATTATGCCACACATGATTTGGAGCTTGTTTCCATAGTTCATTCATTGAATATGTGGAGGCATTATCTCATGGGAAAAATATTTAAATTAAGGACAAACCATAGTGGTCTGAAATATATTTTTGAACAACTAACTTTGGATGCTAAGAAAACAAGATGGATGCAATTTTTAAGTGAGTATGACTTTGACATCAAACATATCAAGGGGAAAAGAAAATAAAGTTGCTGATGCACTCAACAGAAGAGTACATCTCATGCATGCTACAACTGTTAGTATGCATCAGTCAGATTTAAAGAGAAGAATTTTAGATGTTGTTGTTACAGAGAAGCATTACCTACAGATAAAATAAAGTTTACAACAAGAAAACGTACAACAAAAAATTAAAGAGTATGAGATTAAGGAAGATGGATTACTTATGCATAAGAATATAGTTTATGTTCCTAGTTCTGGAGAACTTAGGAAATTGGTATTCAAAGAAATGCATACTGCTCCATATGCTGGAAATCCTAGTTACCAGAAAACAATTGCAGCAGTAGGAAACCAATTCTTTTGGCCAGGAATGAAGAAGGATTTTGCTTATTACATTGCCAGATGTATGGAATGTCAGAGAGTAAAATCTGAGCATAGACACCCAACGGGTTTTCTTCAACCATTGCCAATTCCAGAGAAGAAATGGGAAGTAGTAACCATTGATTTTATAACTAAATTTCCCTCAACAACAAGGAAACATGATTCCGTAATGGTAGTTTTGGATAATTTGACAAAGGTTGCTCATTTTTTTCCTGTGAAAATGACTGATACAACAACTAATATTGTAGAAATTTACATGAGGGAAATTGCTAGGTTGCATGGGATACC
>ML803552.1:94460-110232 GCA_009831015.1 Picea engelmannii | reverse complement strand
AACATGATTCCGTAATGGTAGTTTTGGATAATTTGACAAAGGTTGCTCATTTTTTTCCTGTGAAAATGACTGATACAACAACTAATATTGTAGAAATTTACATGAGGGAAATTGCTAGGTTGCATGGGATACCTAAGGCAATTCGTTCAGACAAAGATACAAAGTTTACTTCAAATTTATGGAGGGGATTATTTAAAAAATTTGGTACAAATCTGAATTTTAGCACAACATACCATCCATAGTCAGATGGGTAGACAGAGAGAGTCAACCAAGTGATTGAAGACATGCTGAGAATGTATGTGATGGATAAACCATGTAAGTGGGAAGAATACTTGCATTTGGTTTAGTTCGCCTATAATAATGGGTATCAAGCTTCATTGAAGGTAAGCCCATTTGAGGCTTTGTATGGTAGAAAATTTAATACTTCAGTGAGTTGGGACAACCCAACAAACATATTAATACTTGGGCCAGAATTGCTCAAGGACATGGAAGACCAGATGGTTAGAATTAAGCAGAATTTAAAGGTAGCTCAAGATAGACAGACAAGTTATGCAGATAAGAACATGACATCTAGAGAATTTAAAGTGGGGGATCATGTTATTTTAAAAGTGAATCCCAAGAAGAGCTCATTGAAGTTGGGTAGTTGTACAAAGCTAGCAACTAGATTCCATGATCCATTTGAGATCTTGGAAAGAATAAGGCCAATTGCATACATGCTTGCATTGCCTTCTTCCATGAATCTGCATAATGTATTTCATGTCTCTTTGATGAAAACATATATACATTATCCTAACCATGTTATTGATTGGAATTTGATTCAGGTAGAGCCAAAGGGACACTTTCAGGTCCAACCAATGCGCATATTAGGCAGAAAAGTCAAAATGCTCCAGAATCAAGTTATAGAGCTGGAAAAAGTTCAATGGACCTATTACGGTCCTGAATATGCTACTTGGGAGCATGAAGATGCCATGCGGGAAGAGTACCCGTGAATTCTTGAATAAATTTTGAAATTTTATTTCTATTTTGTACATGCATTGAGGACAGTGCCAAAATAAGGGGGAGGGGAATGTAATACCCTGGTTTTGAGTCCCCATATGAAATAATGTATTTTTTCTATTTTATGAAAGGTCAGAGTGCCAAAACATTTAAAGAGGCCATCGTGCCTAGGAAATGTAATGCTATGATCACTATTAATAATAAAATACATCACTCACTGCAAGATAAAAACTGACAAGAGTTATAGGGGGCTATGGTTCCACGAGAGAGGGGGCTTAAGGGGATACGTCATTTTATCATATTTTATTTACCCATAATTATTTTATTGGAGAGAAGGGGTTACATGAGCTTCTTGAGGGAAGGCCATGTGGTTCTTGATTTTCCAAGTAAATATATAAACCCATCTTGTGGGATGTTTGGGGGTTCTTCTGGTTCTCTTCACTCACTCTGTTCATTCTTTATTCATTTTGTTCACACTCTCCATTCTATTTACTTTTTCACTCATTCATTCTTGTTGTTGGAATGGGACCCTGAGGGTGAATTATTAAGGAGGAAGCCATTGTTTGTTGGCTGTAGAAGTAACTTGTGTATTCCAGCCATGAACTAATGCCTACATGTCTGAGATGCATTGTCATGTACTAAATTTTATTCACAACTGCGAGTCCTGAGATTCCCAGCATGGAGATTCTCGACCAGATGCACTGGAGCCCTGGAAGGAGGTGGATAGCCCGAGGGACTGCGTGGCAGAGAAGTGGTTTTGTTGAGTCTCCATTTTGACATAAGATAATACCCTATCTTACCCTCTATATAAGTCTTTTTGCATATGTTATAAACCTATACTGGACTATTCCCTCCCAAAACACATGCTTAATAGCTATGTCATGTCTACAAGAGGTAATTGGTGATTTAAAGCATGCTTGTTTAACTTTCTTAAATTAATTCGAGTGAAAGTGTCTTATTTTGTATAGTTCTAATAATTTGATTTATGAGCAGTCTATCCGGCACTACCAGACACCGTGTAATCCAGTACTAAATCCATTCTGGTACCCAAGACTATTTTGATCCGGTACCAAGATGTGCGCTATTTTGGTACTCCTTGCTTTGTTCTATTCCAGTACTAGACTCGCGACTGTGTGCAATCCGGTACCAAAACCTCTGTTTCGCGATGCACCAATTGGACCTGGATAATGATGGAGATTTCAAGAAGACAGTTGGATAGAAGCATACGAGCCATTTCTCCAGTTGCAAGAGACTCCATCGCTCATGCACTTCGTGTCATGAGGATGGAATCGACTCCTAAAAATTCGATGTAAATCTTAATTCTGGAATTTCTCGAACTGTTTAATGTTTATCCATAAATATTGGTAGTATAGACTTACCTTATATAAGGAATTCCGTGTAGAGAGGAATGCAAGAAATATATGATAAGAATCAGACAGTACTTGTCGTCGTCATGTATGAAGTAAAATATCGTTGATCCAATTTACCAGCTGAATTAATACAGAAGATCTTTTATGTCAATTCTTGGATGTGAGTGAAAGTTTTAGTATGTTAACTCCTTAAGAGGTTCCTTGTTGGTTCAGCAAGGGCCCACTGCCCCAACTAAGGTAAACCTCATTGTATACGTTCTGTGTGTTTGTGTGGATAGTTTACAACAACGTGTGTGTGTGATTAGTCTTTATTTCATTCTCAGGATTGAGCATTGAGTTAATCATTTTGGATTGGTGTGTATAGGCAAGTGCTAGATCGAATATACATTTTATTATCCAATGTTGAAGGTAGCTATCTCATAATTTGAAGTGTGGGACTTATATTTTAAGTTTATGATTGTAGTATCACAAGGGACCAGGAGACTTTATCTTTCATCTTCATGTGCTGTAATAAAGTCTTTCAGTTATATTGAATTCCCCTTGTGATGGTTTGATTGAATTATATGAAGTTGAAGTTGGTTTTTGTTTCAAGAATGGTTGGAGTTGATTGTTTTAATTACTACAGGAGACAAGATTCTTAAAGTTCATCTTTTCAATACAAGTGCCTAAAATGAACATACTTGTTTCTCTGGTACACCATCTCTTTGATTGACTATTTGTCTAAGTTTCAATATCAGTTTTCTCTTTTAGGTCCAGACAATATTTTGAAGTATTTAGAGATCTTAGAAATGGAATTTTTATGTTATTAATTATTTTTTATATGCAACAAACGTAGATAGGTTACTTGTTCTCGACACATATGGTGTAACGACTCTTGCAATTACGAATCCTGAATTGACATTTAAATGAGTGTGAGATATACGGTGAACATATTTATGCACCAACATTTTGGCGCCGTTGTCGGGGACTTGTAAACGGTAACAAGTAGCATATTTGTTTTGGTTTGATGAAGTATTGGATTGGATTTGAGGATAATCTGAGGGCGGGGAGAAGATGGTAAGACGAAAGGTAAGAACCTGCACATCCACTTTGGTGGGGTTTCTCCAAAGTCAGGTTGTTCTCCTATCTCTAATTAGGAATCTGCGTTTTCATTGATTTCATTTTTTTTATGAGTAGGTACAGGGATAATAAAGGCAGATTTATTGCTCCTAAAATCTCAGAAAACCAGAAAAACAAACAACAAAGAACCCCCCCCCCCTATACTGATTCATCAAAAACTCGTGCAGGAAAAAATCTTAGAGGAGAGAGCTCAAAGGTAGCCATTGAAACAACAACAAAAGGCACTAGATCCGAAGCCACTGTTCAGATTAAAAACAAAAGGCAGCAATAAAAGGAGGCAACACTAGCGACCCCATCCAGAAGAGAAACTGGAAAAGAAGCAGAGGGGATAATAGAAGAGGTTGCATATGCTGTTGGAAGACCACACAAAACCTTGGAACAGCCAGAGATACCAGATAACCCAGTGGTGGAACCATCACTCAGTGGAGAAAATTCACCACCTCCTTACAAAGTGCTCAGAAACATGGCAGAAGAAGAGGGAAACATAGTCAATGAAACAAAGACATTTGGATTCCCCATACTGGATATGGCTAAAGATGTTTCTATGAAGAACATTCCATTATCTTCACTTCCTCATTTCAGAGGTATGTCGACAGAAGAACCTGACTCATTTTTATTTGAATTTGACATATTGTGTAAGAGCGATAACTACACAGATAATTCTCAAAAATTAAAACTTTTCCCAACCACACTAAAAGATTCGGCACTATTGTGGTTCATGAGCTTAGGGGAACACACAATTTTGTCTTGGGATGGTATGAAGGAGAACTTCCTCCAGAAATACCAGGATTACTGCAGACCTAGGGATGCTAGGAATGATATATTCAAAATGCAGCAATCAGAAGAAGAAAGATTAGAAGATTACTTAGAAAGGTTCTTATACAATTACCAAAAGCCTAAGCAATTTTCCTTAGATACAACTACAATTAGGACTGTCTTTCTAAAGGGTGTGAGGGAGGATTGCATTGAAGTGTTAAACCTTATGAGTTCTGGGGACATATACCAAAAACCATTTGCAGACATAACAAAGTATTGTAAAAGATACTCTTGCAGTCAAGCTAAAATGGGGAAAATTATAAGGGACCCTACCAACAAAATTTCTAAACCCACATCCGGAGGTGTCACAAGGATTGAGCTAGGAAATCTATTGGAAAACTTTAAAACATATATCCTACACACCATCAGTTCCCAACTAGATACCATGCAAATTAAAAGAAAACAAGAGGAAGAAAATGTTGCGTTAGCAATATTCTGTCATCAGTGTAGGAGGAAACACCCTGAAAAGGAATGCCCCCTCAATGTTATTGAACTCTGTGGTATTTTCACAGAGGACCATCCTACTAATGAATTCCCTTCTCTCCCCGGATTCAAGGCCATGTTCAAGGGAGGAGGAGAACCTGAGACATCTCACCCCCTTAGGAGACCATGGAGACAACAAAACCCCAACATGTTTGCCAACCCAATTACACAATACCCCCAACATCAATGGGTACCTCCCATGTCTTATCCTTAGTGGACAATACAAACCCAACCTTGGCAATAGAGGTGGAGAGGACCTGTATATGGAAATGTCCCCTTTCAACCAACAAATTTTCCCACCTATCCACAATATCCTTCGAATATTTCACAGTTTCTCTTAGGTTTTAACCCCCCTACTCTTCTTCCACCCCCACAACCACAAAAACCACTTGCACTACCCATGAATCCAAATATGCAAAAACCAATGCAAGTTGCACCCATCCAAAACCCTCCTCGACCTACTCCTATTCCTGCACAACCTATCCCTAACCCAAATAACAAACCAACACAACCTATACAAAATGTTGAAGTACAAACCTTCCCTACATACGTAATAATGCCAGCTCCGTTTAATGGAATTGAATTAATATCAGGAAGGATTGTAAATAGAACAAATCCCACTATGGTCATTCAAGAGGAACATGTGCATAATCACACAAACCAAGAAGAACAAATAGATGTCCAAATGGTTCAAAGAGAAGAACAAATGACTGATCCATTGAACGAAAAAAGAAACACTCCAATACCACAAGAAACCCCTTCTCCCAATTCCCTTGCAGTAGAAACGCCCCATGAAATGAGTCCCCCTTACCCAGAAGGGCTGCTCATAAAGAAAACTAAGGAACCTCTAGAACATAATCTAGAGACTGAACTCCAGAATATATGTGTAAATATTCCACTACTACAGGCCATTAAAGACATACCTATCTATGCTAAAATTGTAAGGGACCTTTGCATTAAAAATTCAGGGAGAAAGAGGAAAGAGCCTCCTATCGTACGGGTGGTAGGACAGTTATCCGAGTTTATAACAGAAATGCCTTCCAAGTATAGTGATCCAGGGAACCCAGTGGTAACCATAGAAATGAATGGTGTTACCTTACCTAACACATTGATTGATCTAGGGGAAACAATAAATGTGATGTCAGTAAACACTATGAAAACACTGCAACTAGATCACTTAAGACCTACACAAACCTTGCTAGAGCTTGCAGATAAATCAATCATCACCCCAATAGGAAGTTTAGATGATATAACAGTGACATTGGCCTCTTGGGAATACCCTGTGGATTTCTTGGTAATCCATCCTAAATCCCCCAAACTAGGACACCCAGTGGTACTAGGCCGACCTTGGTTGGCCATTGTTGATGCATTCATCAGTTGTCGATCTGGAGAAATGACAATTTCCAATGGCACTCAAAGTCAGAAACTTATCCTTTTTCCTCCCGCCCAACCAACCATGGAAGTCCCTCTCTGGTTGGAGAATCCATATGGGGAGGAGGACTGTACCCAAACCTTGTTGACACTTGAACAAGTAAAAGGAGTACAAGAACACTCTGAAGAACAAATCCTAAGTCTATTCTTGGCTGCTTCGACATGCATTGACTATCCCCAATATTTCCCCAACTACACAAACATCTTTAGCCCCGTGTTTCAAGAAATTTGGCACCCTTCCAATTCTACAATGACCACTCTTTTTCAAATAGAGGAAGGGAAGGAGTCTACTGTCAAAGCTGTAGAAATCAGACCTGGGAATTCCCTGTATATCAATGCCAGCCTAGAAACAAATCAACAACAAAAGCTGGTACAAATGATTCAGGGGAAATTCGATGCGTTTGCATGGAATTACTCTAACATGAAAGGGATCCACCCGGATACATGTATGCATCATATTTACACTAACGATGAAATCAAACCTATCCGACAACCCCAGAGAAGAATGAACCCAGCCTTGAAAGATATAGTAAAGGACGAACTCCAAAAACTCCTACAAGCCAATTTCGTTTACCCTATATCATATAGCAAATGGGTCTCCCCATTAATTATTGTACCAAAGAAAAACAGGAAATGGAGGATTTGTGTGGACTTTCGAGAGATAAACAAGGCCACCTATAGAAAATACTTTCCTTTACCTTTCATAGATCAGGTATTGGATACTTTATCTGGGAAGAGGTACTTTTCTTTTCTGGATGGGTTTAGTGGATACAACCAAATACAAATTTCACCAGAAGACTAGGATAAGACCACATTCACCTGCCCTTGGGGAACCTATGCTTATAGGGTTCTCCCCGTTGGGTTATGTAATTCCCCTGCTACCTTTCAGAGGGCTGTCTTGGCTATTTTCTGTGATCTGACTAATGATTGTGTGGAAGTCTACATGGATGACTTCACGGTATATGGGGATGATTTCCAAAAGGCATTGGATAATTTGAAGAAGGTACTGGTTAGATGTAAAGAGACCAACCTCTCACTCAGTCATGAAAAATCAAGAATGATGCTTACTGAAGGAATCGTTCTAGGTCACCACATCTCCAGTACCAGAATAAGAGTGGACCCTGCCAAAATCGACATTATTTCCAAAATTAAGATCCCTAGTTCACAAAAGGAAATCATAAGTTTCTTAGGGCATGCCGGCTACTATAGGAGGTTTATTCAAAATTTTACAAACCTAGCTGGCCCCCTTTTCAAACTACTAACGAAAGATGCTGAATTTTGTTGGGATGAGCAATGACAAATCTCCTTTGAAATCTTAAAAAAAAAACTTTCAAGTGCTCTTGCTTTGAGAGGTTCAAACTGGTCTCTTCCTTTCAATATCTGTATAGATGCCTCAAATATCGCTTTGGGAGATGTATTAGGACAAAGGGAAGGGAAGATTCCTTATGCTATATACTTTTTTAGTAAGAACCTCTCACCTACTGAAGCAAACTATACTGTCACAAAGAAAGAATTCTTATCAGTAGTACATGCCATCAACAAGTTTAGACACTATATAACAGGATACAAAGTTTTTGTGCACATAGATCACTCAGCTATCAGATTTCTAATGAATAAACCTGTTACAAATGCTAGAGTAACTAGATGGCTCTTGTTACTACAAGAATTTAATATCACTATCATAGACAGGTCTGGAAGAGATAACTTGGTCACTGATTTTTTGTCTAGGCTTATCCATACAGGTGACAGTACTCCAGTAGATGATGATTTTTCGGATGATAATTTATTTTCCATTTCTACTTTCACCCCTTGGTATGAAGACATAGCCAACTATTTGGTAACTGGAAAGCTCCCTCAAGGTATGACATCCAGAGAAAAAAAGAGAATCATTCAGCTAAGTGCCAATTATATGTGGCATGAAGATAGCCTATACCGAACACGACCTGATTTGGTAATCAGAAGATGTGTCCAGGAAGATGAAATGCAGGATACCTTCAGAGCCTACCATGATGGCCCATGTGGAGGCCACTTTGCTGACAAAAGGACAACTTACAAAATCCTACAATCTGGCTATTATTGGCTGACCATTTTTAAAGATGCAAAGAAATACGTTACCAACTGCGATGATTACCAAAGAATGGGAAGACCTACACCAGTCAATGAAATGCCACTCCAAGCCCAAGTAGTAATCGAACCCTTTGAAAAATGGGCCTTAGACTTTGTAGGACCTATCAATCCCATGTCCCGGAAGAAAAAGTACATATTAGTTTGCACAGACTATGTAACAAAATGGGTAGAAGCCAAGGCCCTGTATTCAACCAATGAACAATCTGTTGTAGATTTTCTCTTTGAGGATATTTTCACTCATTTCGGGGTACCTTAGGAGATATTCACTGATCAAGGAACACAATTCACCTCAAATTTGGTTAAGGCCCTTACCGAACAATACAAGATCACACACAAAAAGTGTTCACCCTATCACCCCCAAGCCAATGGCCAAGTAGAATAGACCAACAAAGTGATAGAGGCCATCCTCACTAAGACCGTTCAACTGCATCACAAAGAATAGGCTGATAGGTTTCCTGAGGCCTTGTGGGCCTATAGGACAGCCTAGAGAAATACAATAGGCCATACACCATATGAGTTGGTATATGGGAAGCATGTACTACTGCCCATAGAGTTTCAGGTAAAGACCTTCAGAACTGCCATGCAATTAGGAATGGACCTGAATGAAGCTAAAAAACAGAGGCTATTACAATTGAACGAGCTTGATGAGATAAGGCAAGATGCTCTACAAAGAACCACCCTGATACAAGAACAAAGGACCAAATGGCACGGCAAGTACATTAAACATAAGTCCTTCCAGCCAGGTGATTGGGCCCTCCTATATGATAGAAGATTTAAAAATTTCAAAGGAAAACTGTCTACCAGATGGATGGGTCCCTATGACGTTGATACAATCTATGAAAATGGTGCAGTAAGGATAAAAAATATTGGTGAAAAGAAGACTTCCCTTAATGTAAATGGACATCGACTGAAGGTTTATCACAAACCGCTGTCAAAGGAGGATTTTGTCAAAAATGTGCTTCAGACTATTGAAATGCAACTGGTAAGTGAGAGGGTTTTCCCTCCTGCTGACCTACCATAGTAAGTTCAAATTGTATAAATGCATTTTCTGTACATAGGTGTGTCATGAGATGAAGTTTTTTTTTATTTACAAAGAAAAAAGAAAAATTGGTGGTGTTCCCATGTAGATAAACAAATAAGGAGGACAACTACCAAAAATAGTCTTCTTTAAGTTTTTCAGACTCTTTAAAATTGAAAACACTGGTGAGCAGGAATTGGCCTGGGCTCGACAAAAATCCACAGGACAATATAGAGAGTTTCCTATAAGTTTTTCAGACTCTTTAAAATTGAAAATACCGGCGAGCAGGAATTGGCCTGGGCTCGACAAAAATCCACGGGACAGTATAGAGAGTTTCCTTTAAGTTTTTCAGACTCTATAAAATTGAAAATACCGACGAGCATTAAATAATCCGGGCTCGATAAAAATCCACAGAAAAGTAGTATTTAGGATTATTATCGTGTTGTAATAAAAGAGGAAATGCCAACAAAAGTGTGGTCACCTTGGCTCCAGAAGAAAAGGAGTTCTGTCATCTAAGTTATTGGTCATTACAGAGTACCCTCCTATTACAAAGCTTTCCTGCATTATTCCTCTATAAACTTTGGCAACTGCATGGTTTTTCAGACGGATTTGACCATAGAACACCAACTATTTTTATAAATCACTGTCACCAGAATCAATGTCAAGATTTTTAAGCTCAAGAAAGTTCATTTTTGTGCTTATCTCGGATCGATGATCACCTCTATGTATGAAGGGCCACCAAATCATCTCGTTGTGCCTATCCAGTACTGGATCCTATCCAGTATAAAAGAAGGGGCCTTGTGCTATTCCGGTACCAACTGCAAATTTTACACACAGGTGATCCGACACTTAGGTAATTAGGTGATCCTGTACCAACTACAAATTTTACACACAGGTGATCCGACACTCAGGTAATTAGGTGATCTTGTACCAACTACAAATTTTACACATAGGTGATCCAACACTCAGGTAATTAGGTGATCCTATACCAACTACAAATTTTACACACAAGTGATTTGGCACCCAGGTGATCCTATACCAATTGCAAGTCTTACACATAGGCGATACGACACTCAAGTGATCCCGTATCAGTTAAAAATTCTACACACAGGTGATCCAATACTTAGATGATCCATTATTGGTAAGAATATGATGGGTAACTTTCATCTTGTTTCCAAGTCGCTGTCAAATTATTAGTGCGTGGACATACATATTCGACATTTTTTTTCGTATTATTTAAAGGAATTAGACTAAATATGCGTTTATAACATCTGATTACTCTTGGATCATGACATACCCCTGTTTTGTCATGAATCTCTGTAGAAATCTTAGACCTCACCTTCGTGGGAAGGAAGTGTCCTACGAAACATCAAAAATGAAAAATCACGATGTCTTTTATCGGATCAAACTCCCTCTGTCTATCTAATAAATAAACCCCATGATTAGTTGCCATAATATATGAGACGACGTGAACCACGAATCTCAGCATATCAAGTAATGATCCCAGTCGATTTCATATACACGAGTCCCAATCATAACGTCCACCTCCTTTTGCGAATATCGTCCGCCACCAAGCTTCCCACAAATCTGGAAACCGTTAGTAGATCCGACTTACCTTGCCATATCATCATGAGTATCGACATGACCATTGTAATATACACTTCCATTCATAAATGCTCCTCTGGATGGCTCCGCCATCCAGATGAGCATTATTTACCCTTGTTGTCACACTATCTACAGACACCCTATCCTTCGTATCCCTTGTATGTTTCTCCCAACCGATACTATATCATTCGGTAATCAACCCTTGACCCTCTGTCTGTGCCTTATCCACCCAAGATAATTTCTTAAAATAGTATGGGGGTTGACAAGCATGAGCCAATATTTCAAATATACAAAGAAACAACAAAATATAAGGCTTGTAAGAAAAAATATGAGCATGTAGGGTGGGTGCCATTCTTGGAGAAATTTAAGGGTCATCATGAGGGAATTTCTCTCGTCTTTGCGCAAACATATGATGGAGAGAATGTGTAGCTTGGGGATGTGAAGTTAAAAATTACAGAGGCGACGGGTCTCCTGATAGCTGGAGAAAGATACTTCAAAAGAGTAATCGTAGACAAAAATCTCTGTCAACAATTCCTCAAACCAGAACACCACGACCCCGATTGGACCAAGGGCGTCCCTTAGAGCTATATCAAAGAAAAATATTTGACAATGCTTATAAGTCTGTAGAAATTCCTCACCTATGAGGGAAGGTATGTCGTAACCTTCATTTATCATTTAAAGCTTTTGTCACATTTTGAGGGAGGACCACAGATAAATTTTCCCTATTTTTTATGGATGAGTTTAAAGAAAATGGCAAGAGGGGTGAGGTCAGTTTCTAAGAAACTCGAGACTAGTCTTCATCATCACGGTTTAATAAAACTTCTGGTTGTTCATGCTCTAAAAACACAATGGGGGTAGTTGGAAGCAGTTGCTCCAACAGAGCTTCGCTCAAGAGAAATCCAAGTCGGTTGAGACATAGGAGGCAGGGACACACAATGAAGGCTCAAGAAGAAAAGAAAAGAAATACATGGCATCAAGAGGTAAAGAAGACACTGCTGCGCCCAACTCATCTCAGCCCATTGAGAAATCAGTGACAGAAAAGTCTGTCGCGGGGGAGCCTGTTATATCAAGAAAGAAGACAACCACTCAATTCCAGAGAGTAAGCTCTACTTCGGTTCAAAGGGGTAAAAGACGAAAGGAGGGCTTAGAACCATGTGGTCAATCAGATAACATTCCCAAAACAATTATGGAAATGCCATCAGAACCATCCAGTAAAATAGAGAAGACCCCTGACTTACAGTTACAAAGAAAGAAAAAGTATGCACCAGCTGAATCTTCTAGCTCAGTCCTATTCCCTAAATACCAACGGTCACAGAATAAGAAACAAAAGAAGGAGATGGATCAACATGGGATTTTACTAGAGCCAACTGTAAAACCCCCTCCAAAATCCCCTAAAGAATTGAAAAGTATTTATGAAGTTACTCGACCTTCCCAAAGCTCAGTTGGTGGTTTGAAGGAGACTGCTAAGGTGACAAGTAAAAATAGAAAGAAACTAGAAGGAAAGGATGCACAAGTTCCAGAGCCCACGTCTCAATCTTCCAGGTTAGGAATACAGGTTTTCCAGCAAAAGAAAACCCCATAATTTACAGTTCAAGCCCGCAAGATAAAGGTCCAGTCAACATAGGAGGTACAGATGTCCAGGCCTGCCCCTATCAGTAAATCTAAGAAAAGGAAACTGTTTGAAGAAACTCCTACCCCTGTCAGCAAGTCTAAGAAAGCCTCGCCACCCATACGCAGGACCACCAGAAGTATGGCTAAGCAGGAGACAATTCCAAACATACCTTCTCCTCAAAGAGAACCTATGGATATTCCAAGTTCTTCAGACAAAGAGAGTGGCTGGGGAGATGCCACAAGTGAAACATAAGGACTAGTAACAATAAGTGAGATGGAAGGATTGGTAACATAGACTTTGATGGATTTGAGGAAGGGAGAAGAAGCTCTAGAGGTGGTAACTCAGGAAGCATTCACACCGAGTCCAGGCAAATCCTTGAGCAGATGAAAGATGATAATAAAGGCTCTGAAGAGTTTGAGGAAATAAAAAGAGGCTCGAGAGATGGTGGCCAAGGAAGTGCTCACACCAAGTCTAGACCAATCCCTGAATGAACCAACATTATTAATAGAAATTGAGAGATTGAAACAAGAAATTGAAGAATACAAAATATTGGACAGGCATATCAAGGCAGAGAATGCAAAATTGAAGGAGCAACATGCGGAGGTCTCTGCCAAACTTAACAAAGTCTTGCGATTGGTCCATTACACTAGGGTGATCAAGAAGGAATTGAAGAGTGAAGCTTCCGATGTTAACATTTTGCAATCTGAGGAATCATAGAGGAGGGTCATATTGTGCATAAATTTTTTGGGTATCAGTTTTTGATAGCATTTCATGAGGACATGCAACATCTTCAACATGGGGGAAATGTTGAGTCTCCATTTTGACATAAGATAATACCCTATCTTACCTTCTATCTAAGTCTTTTTTCCTCTGTTATAAACCTATACTGGACTATTCCCTCCCAAAACACATGCCTAATAGCTATGTCATGTCTACAAGAGGTAATTGGTGATTTAAAGCATGTTTGTTTAACTTTCTTAAATTAATTCGAGTGAAAGTGTTTTATTTTGTATAGTTCTAATAATTTGATTTATGAGTAGTCTATCTGGCACTACCAGACACTGTGTAATCCGGTACCGAATCCATTCCAGTACCCAAGACAGTTTTGATCTAGTACCAAGATGTGCGCTATTCCGGTACTCCTTGCTCTGTTCTATTCTGGTACTAGACTTGCGACTGTGTGCAATCCGATACCAAAACCTCTGTTTCGGGATGCACCAGTTGGACCTGGATAATGGTGGAGATTTCTTGATCCGAAATCAGATTCAGAATCCTGTCAGGGCATGAAAAATGCTCAAAAATGAAAGTGCTTAGAATCCGACGAAACCAACACCATTGCATCTGTCTCGTTTTCCTGATTCCGGTGGTATAATTTTTTTGTCAAACGGAGTCCGTATGGAGAAGATATCGCATTCTGTCCGCCAAGCCAAACAAGCAAAATTTTTGGATGCTGACTGTACCTGTCTGTACAGTCTGTACATGACACGTGGCAGGTCCGTACGATGATGTGGCAGGTTCCGTACAGGACACGTGGCAGGTTCTATACAGGACACGTGGCAGGTTCCGTACAGGACACGTGGCGGCTGTAGGGAGTGACACGTGTCAGGCTGATTTGACATTTTTGGCACGCAGTTTGACCAATATTGAAGTGACACGTGTCACCACTGAAAGGGTGACACGTGGTAGGGTGACGTCAGCAGCTGACGTGGCATGATGACTGGACAATACAACTTCTGACGTGGTGATGACGTGGCAAGGATGACTGGGCGTACGACATGTGATGACGTGGACCAATAGATGGTTGACATGTGGAATTCATCTAGTGGATGTAAAGGTGCCACGTGGCCCAATCACGGGCTGCCACGTGGCACCCCAGGTTTTGTCTATTTGGTTTAGTAATCAAAACTTTTGTAACCCACCGGATTCGAACTCACGACCTCCCAGTGGCTCAGCATTTTTGCAAAGTACGTTGGGCCAATAGGCCATATGGTGTTACTTGTTAATATGGTGGCGCGAATTTTATTTAAAATCATTGTATGGTGTATTACGCGGGGGGTCGGGCTGGGGCTTAGCCTCGACCCCGGTTTCTTTGTGTCACATACGACCATGCCCGAAACATGTGCGGGTGTTTACGGTTGGCGCAGGTAAAAAAAACCATAACCCACGGTCATATTATATACGGCCGTAGCATATAACCAGAGCGTGGGATTTCGGCGCAGTTTTTATGTGTTAGCCCGAGGTCTCGTGGGTGCGCCATAAAACCAGGTGTTAACGCATACAAAGGCCAGTGCTTAGCCTACGGCTAGCGCTTGGCCATATTTGGTAGCATATGACCACTTTAAGGGGCGCGCACCAATATTTGGGGGGCTTAAGCCCGTTTCATAACTATAATATAGTTTTAAAAGTGGTTTTTAACCAAATTTGAGTTTTTAAATGTAATTAAGCTCATTTGTTATGTAATTGGGAGTTATTGGGTGATTTTTGAGCCTAACTTCTTGGAGGAAGTTGGAGATGGGAAACTACCTTCCCCACTATTTAACCAAGGCCATTTTGAGGCCATGGAGACATCTTTTGAGAGCAATTCAGAGCAGAGATGCTGAGGCAAGCCAAGTCAAAGCCAGTTTGAGGCAGGGAGACCGTTGAGGAGGAGATGCTGTTGGATGATTTCTAAGAGCTCCGGACATCCGTTTCGCGTGCCGTCTTTTGTGCAAGATTCTAGAGATCTGGGCGAACATGACCAGATTAGTCTGGAAGCCATTCAACATTGTAATGATGTACCATTAAGATTTCGAAAAGAAATAAAGAAGCCTCCCCCACAGAGAAAAGGCCCGGAGACATAGGCAAAGTTGTGCCGAACTCCGTTATCAACCTGTGCATTATGGTTTGCTGTTTTTCATTGCATTTCAGATCTGCAAATATGTTAATGGCTGTATAATTCCTTTTCTTTTCTCGTTCTTTTGTTAAGTTTCTCAATGGTTAATTAATGCATGCAAATAAAAAACTCAACCATAAGTCATTCGAAAAATCCTGACGGATAAAGTGGTATCAGAGATAGTTGACGTTTGGATTTGAGTTTTGCATGTTAACCAGGGAAGAACACATCTCAAGGAGGAAAATGGCATCTACAGGAGGACTTTCTCAAGACGAGAAGGAGTTCAGAGATTCGGTGTTTTCCATGGCCGAGATGGTGAAGGT
>ML803552.1:76995-91549 GCA_009831015.1 Picea engelmannii | reverse complement strand
ACTTTATCCATGTGCTTATTGTCATTCACCTAAGCATTGTGTTGCCAAGTGTTGGAAGAGACAAACTTTGTACAGGAAACCTATGTCGTCCAAGAAGGAAATGCGACATAAAGGCTCAAGTCCACAACGAAAGAAGGAGAAGGTTAAACAAGTCTGGATGCCAAAAACTCATTGCACGTTTTGCAACAAGAGTGGACATCAAAAGGCGAGTTGTTGGAAGCTTAATCCAGAGCTTCGTCCAAAGAAGGAAAAAAGGATTTTGCATGTACCCACGAAGGAGGACGGATTACCAACGAAGCAAGAAGAACATCGTGAAGGAAAGAAAGCAGTCACTTGGTTATGCTAGAAGTGGATGTCTCAACTTCATTGTATTTTGCTTCCATTAATGTAATTGGATCCAGAGCAAGCCGGGTGGCCTATCCCGAGCTTGTTGAGTGGTCAGTAACCTTTTGGGGACCAAAAGGTCTTATTGTTGGGAGGTGTGATCCGAAATCGGATTCAGAAGCCTGTCAGGGCATGAAAAATGCTCAAAAATGAAAGTGCTCAGAATCCAACGAAACCAACACCATTGCGTCCGTCTCGTTTTCCTGATTCCATTGGTATAATTGTTTTGTCAAACGGAGTCCGTATGGAGAAGATATCGCATTCTGTCCGCCAAGCCAAACATGCAAAATTTTTGGATGCTGGCTGTACCTGTCCGTACAGGACACGTGGAAGGTCCGTACGATGACGTGGTAGGTTTCGTAGAGGACACGTGGCAGGTTTCGTATAGGACACGTGGCAGGTTTCGTAGAGGACACGTGGCAGGTTTCATAGAGGACACGTGGCATGTTTCGTACAGGACACGTGGCAGGTTCCGTACAGGACACGTGGCGGCTCCAGGGAGTGACACGTGTCAGGCTGATTTGACATTTTTGGCGCACAGTTTGACCAATCTTGAAGTGACATGTGTCACCACTAAAAGGGTGACACGTGGCAGGGTGACGTCAGCAGCTGACGTGGCAAGGCTGACTGGGCATACAACATGTGATGACGTGGACCAATAGATGGTTGACACATGGCATTCATCGAGTGGATGTAAAGGTGCCATGTGGCCCAATCACAGGCTGCCACGTGGCACCCCAGGTTTTGTCTATTTGGTTTAGTAATCAAAACTTTTGTAACCCACCGGATTCGAACTCACGACCTCCCGGTGGCTCAGCGTTTTTGCAAAGTACGTCGGGCCAATAGGCCATATGGTGTTACTTGTTAATATGGTGGTGCGACTTTTATTTAAAATCATTGTATGGTGTATTACGCGGGGGGTCAGGTCGGGGCTTAGCCCCGACCCCAGTTTCTTTGTGTCACATACGACCATGCCCGAAACATGTGCAGGTGTTTACGGTTGGCGCGGGTAAAAAAACCCATAATCCACGGTCATATTACATACGACCATAGCATATAACCAGAGCGCGGGATTTCGGCGCGGTTTTTATGTGTTAGCCCGAGGTCTCGTGGGTGCGCCATAAAACCAGGTGTTAACGCATACAAAGGCCAGCGCTTAGCCTACGGCTAGTGCTTGGCCATATTTGGTAGCATATGACCACTTTAAGGGGCGCGCACCAATATTTGGGGGGCTTAAGCCCGTTTCATAACTATAATATAGTTTTAAAAGTGGTTTTTAACCAAATTTGAGTTTTTAAATGTAATTAAGCTCATTTGTTATGTAATTGGGAGTTATTGGGTGGTTTTTGAGCCTAACTTCTTGGAGGAAGTTGGAGATGGGCAACTACCTTCCCCACTATTTAACCAAGGCCATTTTGAGGCCATGGAGACAACTTTTGAGAGAAATTCAGAGAAGAGATGCCGAGGCAAGCCAAGTCAAAGCCAGTTTGAGGCAGGGAGACCGTTGAGGAGGAGATGCTGTCGGACAATTTCTGAGAGCTCCGGACATCCGTTTCGCGTGCCATCTTTTGTGCAAGATTCTAGAGATCTGGGTGAACATGACCAGATCAGTCTGGAAGCCATTCAGCATTGTAATGATGTACCATTAATCTTTCAAAAAGAAATAAAGAAGCCTCCCCCACAGAGAAAAGGCCCGGAGACGTAGGCAAAGTTGTGCCGAACTCCGTTATCAACCTGTGCATTATGGTTTGCTGTTTTTCATTGCATTTTAGATCTGCAAATATGTTAATGGTTGTATAATTCCTTTTCTTTTCTCGTTCTTTCGTTAAGTTTATCAATGGTTAATTAATGCATGCAAATAAAAAACTCAACCATAAGTCATTCGAAAAATCCTGATGGATCATTTCTAGAAGACAGTTGGATACAAGCGTCTAATTCAGTTCTCCAGTGACAAGAGACTCCTTCGCTCATGCACTTCGTGTCATGAGGATGGAATCGACTCCTAAAAATTCGATGTAAATCTTAATTCTGGAATTTCTCGAACAGTTTAATGTTTATCCATAAATATTTGTAGTATCGACTTACCTTATATAAGGAATGCTATGTAGAGAGGAATGTAAGAAATATATGATAAGAATCAGACAATACTTGTCATCGTCATGTATGAAGTAAAATACTGTTGATCCAATTTACCAGCCGAATTAATACAGAAGATCTTTTATGTCAATTCTTGGATGTGAGTGAAAGTTTTAGTCTGTTAAATCCTTAAGAGGTTCCTTGTTGGTTTGGCAAGGGCCCACCACCCCAACTAAGGTAAACATCATTGTATACGTTCTGTGTGTTTGTGTGGATAGTTTATAGTAGTGTGTGTGAGTGATTAGTCTTTATTTCATTCTTAGGATTGAGCATTGAGTTAATCATTTTGGATTGGTGTGTATAGGCAAGTGCTAGATCGAATATACATTTTATTATCCAATGTTGAAGGTAGCTATCTCATAATTTGAAGTGTGGGACTGATATTTTAAGTTTATGATTGTAGTATTGCAAGGGACCAAGAGACTTTATCTTTCATCTTCATGTGATGTAATAAAGTCTTTCAGTTATACTGAATTCCCCTTGTGCTGGTTTGATTGAATTATATGAAGTTGAAGTTGGTTTTTGTTTCAAGAATGGTTGGAGTTGATTGTTTTAATTACTACAGGAGACAAGCTTCTTAAAGTTCATCTTTTCAATACAAGTGCCTAAAATGAACATACTTGTTTCTCTAGTACAACATCTCTTTGATTGACTGTTTGTCTAAGTTTCATTATCAGTTTTCTCTTTTAGGTTCAAAGGATATTTTGAAGTATTTAGAGATCTTAGAAATGGAATTTTTATGTTATTAAATATTTCCTATATGCAACAGACTTAGATAGGTTACTTGTTCTCGACACATATGGTGTAATGAATCTTTCGATTACGAATCCCAGATTGACGTTTAAATGAGTGTGAGATATACAGTGAACATATTTACGCACCAACTGGTTCCATTCTCTTGGGTTTCACATGATGGAGAGAAGAGAGCTGGTGTACTTGGATTGCTGTGCATTGAGGAACATGTGAAAGCTTGAGTGTTGACTAGTTTGGGGAAGCTGAGTGACACCCTAGAACTATCCTTGTGGATTCATAGCCCTGGATTGGGGGTGACATTGCTGTTGAGACTTGGAACAACAATGTTTATGGTTGGGTGGAATGTCCTTGGTTTTCATCCAGTTGGTGAACCATTTTGATTAAGATAAATGCTCTTCGTCATGTGTTTTGTCTCCTGTATATTATTTCCGTTGTGTATGAATTATTGTCTCTTAGATTCGTATGTTATAACATGCATGATTGATGGTTATTTCTATGCATGGAATGTTTAAACATTCTTTATATTGTAGCATGAATATTTATTGTTGCATGTGCTGTTATCATGTCTATTTCATGCTTCTTTAATAAGGAAATAATATCATAATTCGAAGTTAGTTTCAAACAAAGGGATTTTGAGGTAGCGTGCCTGACCAGGGGGTGGCTGGGTAAGTTACAGTTGTGAAGAAATATGGTCCTGAGGCCTTCCCTTCCAACATGCCTTTCATTTCTTGATCAATCTCCTCAATTATGATCGATCTTAAGAGGGCCGCCTTCCGATCATGGTTTTGAAGAGAGGGGATATGCTGTGTGATTTTTCTGATTGCTATGGACCTGTCTGATCAAGGCTATGTAAGAAGGTTTTGGTAATAGTTGACCATTTCTTGCTTCATGTCAGAGTGGGTGGTTAGGATGTGGCCTTGTGCATCTTCTAGTTTCGTGATACTTTTAATATCTCTTTGTTGGATCATGGATCGATGAAAAAATTTGGTGTTTTTTTCCCCTTCCTTTAGCCATTGAATTTTGGACTTTTGACACCATAGGATTTCCTCTTGTGCATATCCATCCTCCAAATGCTGCTTGAAATTTTCTTCCTCTTCCTTTAACTGTTCCGTACAACTCATGTGAATGATATCTTGCTAAATACTTTTCATCCTTTGTTCCATATCTCGTTGGGTAGGAAAGATGTTCTCGAAGCTGGTTGTATTCCAAAGCATTGAGTGTTGCTTAATTTTTTTCATATTTTGTTGGAAATGGTACATGAGAGAGCCATTTGAGATGGCTCATCCTCCCACCATTGATGATGATGCTCTTGAAATTCCGGGTGAGTGAGTCAGAATTTCTCAAAGAGAAAAGCCCTTTTCCTGGGTGAGCTAGCCATATATATCCAGATCTAAACATGTAGTGATCCAAACCCAATATTGCTAGGACAGTAGCCTCCATTGCAAATACCTCCATTATTAATGGTTCAAAAACTGGGAAACGATCCATCCTTCACGCTATATGATGATATCCTGATCTCCTGTTGGACCATGTGAAATCCCCATTGTTGCTTTCTATGTCTATTAGACCCATATCTTCAATGTTTTCTTTGAATCCCTCTGAATCATGTTCTATCCTATGAACACCCCCTCATTTTTATTCAAGTGAGGTGATCATGTTGAAATCCCCTTCTAGGATCTAACAATGTCCTCTTGCAATGTTTCTTAAGTGGCAAAGACTTTGTAGGAAGTTTTTCTTGTCTTGTCGAGGTTGGGGACCATAAAAATTGGTGATGATCCCCTCTTTGTCTGAGCCTATTGCTCTGTAATCTAATGATATTTTCCATTAATTGGTAAAGAATCTCTCCAAAAGGACTTTTGTTGGATTCCACAAAATTTATAGTCCACCAACTACCCCTCTGGAGTTAGTGTAAATGGTGTTTGCTTATTTCCAACATTGGGCAATAATGCGATTTGCTTCCAAACCAACACATTTAGTTTCCTGAAGGAGTATTATATCCAGGTTCTCATCTATGATACAAGATCGAAGAAGTATTTGTTTGGTTCTTTCATCCAAGTGTCTGATGTTCCATGAGATGATATTCATGAGGAAGAGGGTGTAGGGAGGGGCGAGAAACTGTCTAAGATCAATTGGATTTGGCTGGAGTTTACCATGAAGTTACCTACCTCCTGAATGAGATATTGAGTGGACTTGCAACCACACTTCTTCTATTATTTTTCTTTGTTTCATGTGTCCTTAAGGGGACCTTTATGGATGCCCAGACCCTTGCTAGCTTTGGATGTAGCTCTGGCTGTGGAGTCCAGGTATACTTTGTGGACCTTTCTGAGTTGATCTTGTGGTATTGTATATAACTCCTTTCATTGATAGTATTTTTCTAAATTTACCAAGTCTACCCCTACCAGTTCTCTCTTTTCTTGTTCAATTTCAATGTCCCCTCCTTCTTTATATGGTATATTGTCTGCTTCTTGTGTTAACTACGTGCTAGGTAAAATTTGTTCCAATATTGGTCCTTCTGGGGAGTTTGTTTTGGCCTTTTCCGACTGATTTTCTTGCTAGGCTCAGGTATCCTTGATATCATCTAGTAATTGACTAAGAATNTTTTTTTTTTTTTTTTTTGTCTGAGTTGGCACTTGTTTCCGTGGGATTTTCTTGCATTTTATTTGTACTGTCACGAACCCGACCTTCATCTTCTCATTAGTTTTTTGATCTGGATTTCCTAGATTATTAAGAGGACAATCCATGAATAGATGTACATGCTCATGGCATTTGCGATATCATAAAGGAATGTGTTTGTAGTCAATTGTTTGACTCCATTCTTCATCTTGATATTCTAGGTCGATTGAGCATGGTAGTGGTTTGTAAATGTTAAGGTAAACAAATATTTTGGCATAAGATATATATCTTCTTTGTCTGGTCACTTCACAGGATTTGACATAGATAACTAATGTTTTTACGATCCCTGTTAATATTTCCTCCAGCCAAAATTCTTGAGGGAGCGAGTATAGTCATATCCAAAATAGCGCATGAGAGAAATCCTCCTTTTCGAGACTAAATAACTTTGTCGAATATCTCAGGAATAGAATAGATGAGTTGAATAATTAAGTGCCTCCATCAAAAACTTGCTCTCTGTCTTCAAGGTTGTTAAAGATTACAGTGAAAAATAACTTGGATCCCAGTTGAAAATCATAGTGACCTTTGGGTTTCCACCAATGTTGAATCCATTTTATTATATCCTTTTCAGATAACCATAGCCCAAGAAATTTACCAATCAGGGTGTGGTCCCTCATGTACTATGTATTCTCTTTGATCCAGATCGTGTTGATTGTATATAGTGGGGCTGCCGATGCTTGCAGAAGACATTTTCTAGGCTCCCAGATCCGAGTTGCTTTCGGATGGAAGGACTAAAGATCGATGTCCATGGTTTTCCTTGTGCTGGATCTGTCAAAATATGTCATAGTTTTGAAGTGCAACAAGAGTTCAAATGGCGGTTGAATGACTTTCCCTCCACTTGAATTTGCTGCTATCACGTTTTTGTAAAAGGGGGTTTTCACCCCCTCTTCTGGTGACGCCATGGTTGGTGTCGATACCATGTTTAGAGGATGGATCACTGAGGAAGTGGAGTAAGGCTATTGGGTGTCAATTCTTCTAGATCTAGAATGGAACCCTAGAGAAACCCTAATTTGCAGAGCCTCTTCATTGCTTCAAATTTTTCGATATTGGATCATCTTAAACCTCACGTAAATCAACCTTTTGAAGAATACTTGGTTTCATCTTTTATCGACTAGAAATATTTAGTTCCTCATGCACCTAAACAAAATGACATCACATAACTCAAGAAACAAACGATAGTTGAAATGGCTAGATGTCTTTTGTAGGCCAAAGATCTGCCTCCTTGCTTATGGGTTTAAGCAATATATTATGAAAACTATCTGCTCAATCGAATCTCGACTCGAGCTGTTCCTCCAGTAAATCCATTCGAACGATGGCGTGGAAAGAAGACTTCAGTTGACCACCTCCATGTGTTTGGATGTGTTTCATGGGATCATATTTTCGATGATTATAGAAAGAAGTTGGATGCAAAGAGTCATGCCTGCATCATGATGGGATACTTTGAAGAGTCTAAATCCTATTAACTATTTGATCATGTCAAACAAAAATTCATTATTGTTATAACATCAGTTTCCACCATTGAATCATTGATGACCTTGTTGGCCTTGTCCCTATCCTACTTGATGACACCATTTCTCCATACCTCCTCTGGATTATCTAAAAAATAATATTTTGGAACTTGTACGTGCCCTAACAATTATACAACACGCATATACGTGGGTTGATCAAAGGAAATTCATGTACATGTCATTACATTCTCAAAAAATATATTTTTTCATAATTGCAAGTTGAGTTACGAGTTTGGTTAGTTTCCTAACTCCTTTTACCTGTACAAAACCATCTCAAACTTCTTAGAGATGATATAAATAGGGCATGATCCATGAGGAGAAAGGAAATGAATGAATGAATACTGAATAAAAGTAATGTTGGATGAATCTCACCTTGTCTGCAAACCCCTGTAATTCATGTTGCTTCTTTGCGCCTCATATCTTAAAATCCTTGTTTCTAGCCCTTTCTTTGCACTCCCCTATATGATCAAGAGATCTTCCTGGATTCTCTTTGGATTTGTTCATGTATCAGAGTCAGAGGTTTACCATATGTGTAGTAGTCTGGGTGGACGTACCTAGATTCCATTCGAGGATCTATGTCACAACAATTAAGATAACATCTTCACCTCGATTTGTTTTGTTAATAATAAAGATGCTCATTCCTTCGATTTCTGATGTTATTTATGTGTAATTCATTGGTTTTTGAACATATATCTATCTAGAACACCAATTTTTGCAAATGTTTCTATTTTTGTTCAAATTGACTAGAGTTAGTTATCATATAACTACCTTCCTTTGTAGTCTTGTGTTTGCTTTGTTTTCTTTGTCTTTAATTTTTTTCTGGTACTTAGCTTAGTAGCATTTAATTTCATGAGTCTTTTCATGCTTCAATTGACCTATTGATTGTTGGTTTCATTTTATTTTTGGATCTTTCCGAGTTGTATATGCACCGTTCCTTTATAATAGTCATGTACATATGTGTGTTTCCTTTAAGACAGTCACATACATATGCGTGTTGTCTTGGAGACATGCGCGTACATCTCCACATGAAAGGTTTTTTTGTAAATTTTTCTGTTTGCTTGGGTGTTGAGCTTGATGATTGAAATATTTTTGAGGTTCTGAGACTCTGGTTTATCTTTTGTTAAGTACATACGTTAATAAGTTAGGATTTTTATAAATAAAAACAAAAATAAATTCTTTATTCTCTTTGAGTTTTCAAGTTCATAGAAGTGGTTCAAAAAGTTTTGTCTAGGGTCTTTGTTGTTGGGATAGTCCTGTTTGTTGTCCTTACAGGTTTTAATAATTTTGAGTACTTCTCTTCGTTTCTTGTCTTGTCTTTTTCTTGTTTTTCTTTGAAAACACAAAATCTGGTTTAGTTTTTCGTTTTCTCTTTTTCCCTAAAACAAGAAAAAAAAAACAAGTATATAGGTATGCTTTGTCATTCTCTTTTGAGTAATTACCTTTGTTTTTCATTGAAAAATAAAAGTTCTTTATGCAATATGCTTTCTTTTCTTAGTGCTTATTGATTTTATAATACTCTTTGCATTCTTGAAAAACTTCGATTTTTGCAAAAGTTAGTTATCATTTCGGTGAAAAGGATAGTTTAGTTTTGCTCATTTTTTGATAGCTGCATTGCATTAAGGAAATTTGCATTATTTTTACATTGCATTCGAACAAAAAATCTATATTTCTTGCATCGCGTTAAAAGAAAAGAGTTTTCATTTTCTTGAAGCATTCTTTACGCTACTTTCATTGAAGAATAAGTTTGTTTCATAACAATGTTCTTAAAAGTGTTTTACTTTTTTGTTGAGTCTCTTAACACCACTGAGTTGAACATCCACTACATTTTTGAGTAAACAACAACTCCTAGAATAAACACATAACTTAAAATAAATTAGAATTTTCGTTTGTAGGACACAAAAATTGTCTAGGTGTAGGGCCTTGGACATCCCCTCAGTTACGCCATCAAAATAAGTGAGTACATTAGTTGTATTTTTTTTTTTTGAAAAAAACTATTAAGACAAGAGATATGCGACAATAACATACATTATGCAAACAATAAAATATCATCACATCACTACACAACAAAAATCCAATTACAACATCACTATTATTCAAGATCAACCATATCACATAAAGATAACAAAGATATCTATCCACCCAACTTATCCTGCAAGGTTAGGACCTCCAAGACACATAATCAATGCTCAAGTCCAGGATTCATCCGATTGATTTTGACCATTTAAGGTCTGAGGACTGGAGACTGTTCCGAGGAACAAGGAAGTGTCTAATTCCCTTAACCAATCCTAGTACAACAATCAAGACTATAATTCCACATTTAAAATTTAAATAAATCATTAGCTCAAGAACCAAACAAATCAACATATGATGGTATAACAACCTTCTTGATACAATCAAAGATGAGAAAAATAGAATAGTAGGATAACAATGTATTGAACTAATTAAATTATTGTGGTAATGAAATTATAGTTATGAGTGCACGGATGATCATATGAAAATTTAGAATTTCTTCCATGCTTGACATAACATTTTTTTTGTACGAGTAGTGCAACTCCTTGAGGTAAATAAAATGGTTTCACTGAATGCTCTTGTTCCACTGGATATATTCTCTAGGTTTAACGCTACAAACCAAGTGGTTTGATGAAAGTTCTCTGTACTTTGTTCTAGTATTATACAAATAGAAATTAAAAATTCATTATTTGAATCGATGTAATTGCAGGTAAGTTACTTTTATTTTTAGAAAAGACATTTTTCCTACGGATGGCAAGAGTAATGTGACAACATTAAGTTGTTAACTACTACAACTTAAAAAAACAATCAAAGAACATCAAATATATTTCTTTTACAATGACAATAAATTTAAAATATATAATCATGAACCTTGCATATATTCTTAAACGTAATATCAATAAACATATCTCATTAATAGTACATTTGAGCAAGGTCATGAATCCATTCTCAAATAAATCTTAACATCAATGATTTGATATGATTATAACGAAATCATTAATTTTGATCCTTAAACCCATCATGATTATAAATCGTTATCATCAAGTATTCATTCTATTTAACCTTTAATTCTCTGCTATAAATAATGTGTGCATATTAAAATTTTGTATATATATACATAATATATCTATACAATAATTTATATTTATTAGCTTAGAGAATAAGCTCCGCGTGTAAAGGAGACAATTAAGAGACACATGAAATCTCCGTGCTCCACCCTCGCGCCATCTGTCGGCAATGAAATAAAACTGGAACGTGTTCAAGGAGGTCCAAGCTTAACTCAGACCTCGAGTTATCAATCAGTCAATAATTATAATAATTGCATGATGAAAGACTTCATTCCAGTGGTTGATAATTAACAATTGAGTGTTGTCCCAATGGGAAGAAGGTACCTATAATTACACGACAATGGGTTGTTGTTTGTAATTTCATATGTAAAGGCAGTTTAAGTTACTACCTGACGAAAAAGTGATATCCTCGTTGAAAGATATAAAAACATCAATGGAATTCTAAGAAATGTAAATTTATTTTGGCATTCACGGTGGGCTTGGACTTCTAAAAAGTTACTTTACAGAGAGAAAGATTTATTGAACCAAATGTGGGCAATGCAACTATCCAATGGATCAGTAACCAGACAAAGACACACTAACTTATTGCCGGCTAAACGTTTACAACCATCATTCAAGGACGTGAACCTCCCTTCTTTCATATGTGCATCGATTTGCATAACTATTAGGGTTGCATCAAAAATGCAAATTAACATTCTAGGTGTTGATAAAGCCAAAAAGTAACTATAATAATAATAATAATAATAATAATCTATTTTTAAGGTCACGACCAAGCCAACACATATGAGACCTCTTGTATATTTTTTAAATTTCCTTAGTAATTGGAAAATTGGAAAGCTTCACCGGATTCGAAATAGTCTAAGGACTCAGCCCAACTACCAATTTTAGGCATCACTATATATCTATCTATCTATCTATCTATCTATCTATATATATATATATGGTGACGCTAAATTGATTTCATAGCTCGAACATATTAATGCTCCAATTTTTTTTGTTTTAATTGTATTATATATAAAAATAAAGGAAGTGGTAATTGCAAAATAAAAAAACTAAACATTGAAATTTCCAAGTGCATCGTTTTACATAGTAGGAAGATTTATCCATGAATCATGATCGAGAATGTAGTCAATAATCCCTGTTACTCGATTCGACCTTACAATAGTTTCTTGGTAGAAATTAATACAAAAATCGTATTCAAACAGTAATCCATCTATATTCAGAACATATTGCTTATAATCATTTGACAATCACATATAAAATACAATATAAAATAGAATTGGCAGTGACAACGTAACCTTATTCAAGATGCTCATCCAATACATATCCAATGATTCATATCACTAAATAATTATCGAAGAACATTACCATATTCACCCGAATTTAACTAAGATTTACATGAATCATAATATAACTAGATATATGAAATACCGTTAAATGAGAATGATGAACTAAGAGGTTGATCTTCACTTGAAAACAACTTGAGCAATGCCTGTTCCAAATACTTGTGTGATCTTCACTTGAAAACAACTTGAGCAATGCCCATTCCAAATACTTGCGTGATGTCTTTCCAATGCTTGCGCAACATACGTCTATCTTTGCCCGCTAATCCACTAACTTCACCGATACCTCCCAACCAACGATAGGGGTACTCTTATTCCCCCTTAGCCCTCCGAGCTGCAAATGGGCCACACACAAGAAACCAAAAAAAATATCTCCAAGCTTGCCTCGCAAGGAAGAGCTTCCACTCATTCTCCAAGATTGTATCCCAACTCTCACAAGTAAAACATAGTCCATAATAATTTTGGCAGCATAACCTTATCAAGAATAACATAGATCCATTTCCCTTCTACACCATTTGTTTTATAGAAGTTTCCTCATTGACACATGTCCACATGCACAATTAATTAGCTTTTTAATTAATTTAATTAGGATTATTCACCCACACACTTGTCACACTCTCCCCAAGTTGCACAAGTAAATACCAATTTTTATTTATTTAAAAAGTCAATTTCTCTCACATTCCCCAATGTGTTCCTATTTTCGCTCTTAGGTGTCCCTTTGTTCCCCAAATTCTCATTTAATGAGTGTTTCCTTACTAGATCTTAGTTAGATTTGGATTATGAGTCTTCTTCTAGTTAGAATAGTGGTAGCTTGACTCTAGATACCATTCTATGTGTACACCTATTCTCTCATATTTTATTTCTTTCTATTTTAAAAATCCCTTTTATTATTTTCATGCACACATGTGCATTCTATCCAATCTTTAGAATTTTCTCACTTTTTCCTTAAATTGATTTATCTCAATTCTTTTAATTTATTTAATATTTTAATTTTAGTCCCCTAACTAAACTTAGTATTAGGCTTAATCTTAGAATTAAGCTTAGACTTTTATTGGGATTTATAATTAATAAATTCACTAATTAATTAATTATTTTAAATCCGACATGTCTAATAAATTCAATGTCTTCTAGGCCACCTAGATTTATTGACTCAAGTTTTTAATTACATGATGTGCCCTTCAAGACACACCTCCATGCTCCAAGGGTGGCAGTTGCCTTTGGCTAGTTTTGGAAGTTTTTCCAACCCTTGGAGTCAACACTCCACTCATTCGACCTTGTGAGAGACTGAGAGATTCTAAGGAATAAGGACTCCGCCTTATTGCACGCTCCTTAGAAATCTTCGTGAGCGATTGTCTTAGTCCACCCTCACAACATAGTGGACCTCTCGAACTAGGTAATCATTAATCTACAATTCAGACTAGAGTGGGAGTGCTAGTAAGCTGTGACAGAGACTCTGCGACACATCTCCCTCAATGTCCGGTTTCTGTGCATGGCCCCTCTACTCCTTATGTGAGTTAGATTAGAAAGAATCGACAAGCCTGCATGATAAAACCCATGTCAATAATCCATATACATAAATCATACTATAATCAATCATATTTCACAAGTGCGTAAAATGAAATTGTCAATCAAAATACAATTCACTCGACTCAATCTAGAGTCCAAGGAAGTCCATTGATGCCATCAACATCCATAACCTGTCATGTGTCCTGCACACTCAGGAAAACTCGTCAATAACATCTGCCAACATATATACATCAAATAATAATAAGTCACAACACATCATCATCATCATGTATAATCCATAATCGAAACGAAATCACAATGTACCATAACCGGATCACTTGCACACAAGTGTCCTAAAAGAATAAGTCCATAAAGTTATAGCAAAATTACCAAAATAGGATTAGTAAACAAGCCCATCTTCCACAAGATATATATCATAAATTATGATGATTCAAAATATGAAAATTTTGTCACATGTAATTTGCCATGTTTTCTCATGATTTTGAAAATTTTAGAGTTTGAAACTTCACCAAAAATGTTTTATAGTGAAAATAAATATATGACTCGTTTGAGACTAATTTTAGGACTAGTAAAAAACCTTAACTTCCATAGAAATATATCCAAAACTACAACGGCCCAAAACTTGAAATTTGGACCATACACAATTCACTATGTCTCCTGAGTCTCCTAAATTTTTTGTTGTTTGAATCATTATAGAAAAAAATTATATCGAAAAACCCAATATGTCTTGGTTGAAGGAATGAAACCCTAGGATCTTATGCTATAAACCAATGGTTATGAACCAATGCCTTGAGGATGATAAAAAAATCAATGAATAACAATCCACTTCAAGGGGGAAACCTCATTTTACAATATATTCAATGTACAAGATGAGATAAGATGATCCTATGACTATGTCTCCTTGGTATTTATATATATAGGAGACAAATGACACAATTATAATGAAAGAGTACAATGAAGGGTTCTATCCTACCTACTAATATAACACTATAAATGTAATACTTCAACATGTAGGTATTAAGAATGAGTTTTATACTTAACATGAGTATTTTCTAGGGCTTAAATGTGACAATGATCTATTTACTAGATATCCCACCATATTAACATGAACACTTCTGTCAGTCCCCGAGGTGTAGGACAGTCGGTGACAGAGTGT
>ML803552.1:34113-62698 GCA_009831015.1 Picea engelmannii | reverse complement strand
TGGAAAAAAATGTTCCAAATAAATACTATTCACCTCAAGAATAATGACAAGGATGACGAGGAACCTCAATAGGATATGTGAGAATAGTTTGAGTGCTCATTAAATAATGAAGCAAAATTTTACACCATATTGATGAATTCCTTCGAAGATATTGACATGCCTAAAACTGTTAAAATTGTAGGATACATCAATAACCAAAATTTCATAGTCCTTATCGACTTAGGTAGTACCCACACCTTCATTAAAACAAATATGGTATACAAACTGAATTGTGTTACACACCCATTTATAAACTTTAAAGTGGTGATTGTAAATGGAGGAAAATGCCACAACATTAAACTAAGTAGATTACAAATTATCAATTTCCATTTACTCCATTGTTATTGAAAGGGTGGTTTTGGGGGTTCAATGGATTAAATCATTGGGTACAATGTCCATGAACCATGAGGAATTAATGGCCTAAAGGCTCTACCCATTCAAGTGATTAGCTCACATAAAATGGAGAAGCTCCTCAAAACATGTTAATGGAGTTATTGTTAATATTCATTGAATAGAAGTCCAACTTAAAGTAGGAAATGTTCCTTTAGAGATAAACATAACTTCAATAAGCATGACATGGTGTTTCATGAAATTCCCACAAGGTTTCCTTTTTCATGAGATATTTGAATATGCCATTAAACTTACACCATGTAGTATCTCTGCCAACGTAAGTCCCTATAGATACCCTTATGATCAAACGAGAGAGATTGAAAATATGCCATGAGACATGTTGGATGCAAGTATCATTTAAACAGGATAGAGTGCACTCTCCACTCCATTATTCATATTATTATCTTCATTCACTCCTATTAGTACATATTCTCCCTTTCTCTTCTCTCATTTGTTTACTTAGGGTTCATATGTGTGTGTGTGTGTGTGTGTGTGTGTGTGGTTAAGATTTTGTACTAAAACATTGTTATAGTTGTATTGGTCAATGTAAGAATACAAAAAAAGGTTTTTCCCACAGTCTATGATTCATACTTTGTTAAAAACATTGATGCTTGTCTACCAAAAATGCAATTCTATCCTTTCTAGAGGACTGCGAACTTTTACTAGTATAAAGCCTACTTAAAAAAACACGTCAAAACCCTTACCTTATCATTGTCCTTTCACTAGATCCATTATCCCATAAAAATTGATAAGAGTTGTCCATGATATGCATTTCCATCACCAATACCTACATGAATCATAAAAGACAAATTCTTTATATGAGTAAATAATATATAAGCAAATAAACAAGCATTTAGTTATGTAAAATACTGTAGAAAAAACTTAAGTGGTCACATACCTTAATGAGATTCTCTTTGTTTTGAGAATAGGTTATTCTCTACTGAACAGGGCCAACCATGTGAAGGTGGAAGCTCATATGCCCCCCCCCCTCCCATTGCTCTCAATTCCCCATACCCAAAAAATGATTTTGTTTATATAGAAAACATATAGACATTCATGCATAACTAGGATAGTCATCAAAACATATGAACATATAAACATTGAAGCATAATGTTGTAATTCATATAAACAATGTTTCATACTAGAAACATCGATAAACATCGAAATACAAGTCATGAATTTATACATCTAATTTTTCTTTGATTTATGTTTTTTTACATTAATAAAATTGACAATTGGGGTATCATAATCATCCTTTGACATTGTATTTCTTGCGCCTTGTCCTTCTATTGTTTGTGTTTCCATGTGCTCATGTACCATACTTATGGTACGTTGCTGAGAAGGGCGTTGAGGCATCTGTGCAGGGGCGTGAAATGCAACAACGAAAATGATCATATCAATATGTTGAAATATAATTGAAATAACTAATTCATTATTTTGATGAACATTACATGATGCAGCCCCCCTACCCTCTTGGGGTTCCGCAACCTCCCGGTCTAGGATCTTTCTAACTGCAGAGTCGAATTGACTCCTCAGGTTCTTCTTTGAACCCAAATCAAATATACACAGGTCCCTTTTTCCTTCTATGTGCAGGTCTATCAGACCCACATGCTAATTTCCGTGCGCTCCCAAAACACTAGTTCAGGTGTAAGCCCCTTTGGTGTTAGCCTCTCCTTCATATGACCCTGGGTCGTGTCCTTGTGCTAATGTGCGATTGTGAGCGTGGGCAATAGTGGTTTCAAACCAACCTTCTTTTCTCCCCACAATCCTCCTTGTGTTGCCACGTATCCATTTACGAATACTATGGTTCCAATTGCGGCTCGTTCTGGAATAATTATCCTCTGCACAAGTTTTGGCCCTGCAATCCTTCTCGTCCATCGATATCCTATCTCTCGGTGCTTCCCTCAGATCAACGATTAAGGTTTACTTCAGGACTTTACCCGGAGTACATGGATTTTCTCCACATCTCCCCTGCATCTGACGACTATAAATCGCTCCCGAACTTTACCCGGAGTGCTCAGATCTTCGCCATGTCTCCTCTACTGGTCCGACGACTCAGATTCACTTCGGCTGATATGACGACTTGGATATGCTTCGGCTCTTTGGGCTTCACGAATCTCAAATATCAACTTAGAGGTTCAATACAATTTTCTCGGAGCTCACGATCTGTTGACAAGTGTCCCCTCGCATATTGATGACTCTCGGCTCTTCGACTATTCGTGCTTCAGGAGTTTCAAGTCTCAAACTTGCCTCCTCCTGAACTCACGATATCTGACCGTCCAGATTTTCTTGGCCGATCCAACGCCTGAGATTTCCTTCGGACGATCTAACGACTCAGATATCCTTCGAATGATTGAATGGTTGAGATTATATTCTGGATCTCTGGCTCTTCGGCCTTCGACAATATCAATCCTCAATATTTGACCAGTCTCCCTGTGTACACAAGGGTTAAAACCCGTGCAATTCATCTTGATCAGATGACTGTCGACCCTCTGCGCTCATATCCAACGCTAGATATATGTTCTTCTCTATGCTTCCTATGTTCCCTGGATGTTGATATAATGGTCCAGGCTCTTCCTTACAACCAAATCCGATGGTTATTGTCACTCCACCTCCTGATCTTTCAACTTATTCTATCTTTTGAAGACTTAGTCCACATTCAAAGGTTTCGGCCTTTGAAATTTCTCCCGCGAACCCGACTATCTTGGGTCTCTCTTACGCTCTTTCAAGCATTATCTATTCTGAGATTTTTTTCTTAGAATAAGTCTGTCACTCACACATTCCTTGCGTTATCCCTTTTAAGCTTCATCTCCTCGAAGATTCCGATCTCCCACGCCCTCTTTGCACTTCTGGGATTTCGTTAAACTCAGATCCGAAGGATTTCTTGACAAAAAATTCTTCTTTCCCTCCTGGAGTTCTCCTAGCTCGATGCATAATTTGTAGAGCTTCGACTTATAGAGTGTTCAGTAACTCTGTTTCTCCCCGAACTCAACACAGATTTCCTTCTGTGCACTCTTGCACTCACTCGATGACCTCCTGGCAGAGCTCTACATATTTCTCAGTGACTCTTCTTCTCTGTGCTTCTTCTGCACAGTCTCCCCTCTAAGGTATTCAATAGCCTTGAGGTTCCTCCTTGAGTTCTTATCATTTTGGTGTGCCCTCCTGGCACGTTCTTTCCTGACTCCGCAGAGTTCAGATGCACATTCCTTGCGCTGGCTACAAAACTTAAAATGTTCTGTTGTGCACTCCTTACACAACCTAAAGAACACATAATGATACTTCGAACTCAAACAAAGATAAAGAAATTTATCTTCCGACTGTAGATGAAACCTATCATACATCTATAGCACATTAACACACATATAACATTAATAGAATATAGATAATTCATAAACACGTCGTGTGCAGGAAAAACTGCTTTTCTTCGTATTAAGATGAATGTTTGTTTACAAATGTGTACATATACTGGACTATGACAGAGTCTCAGTTCTTTCTCCTATTATAACTATATCCCGAGTTCTGCTTCTTCTAAGACCTCACTACCCCGAGATATCTCTCTCACATCTCCTAATTACAAAACGAGGGCTCTACTAGCTTATCCTCACCACCACCTTAGTGCTATTGCTATCTCAGTTACGACACCATACTTCTACGAATCCATAAATGTTCATCCAGACCTGACTACGATCTGGGCCTGCTATAGGAAACCATTTAAGGCAACCCTATCCACTACCTGTACAAAGGCATGGCCTGACATTTATCAGCCTTACAACATGAAATTCGTATAGGATTAGATTTAAAATTGAAAAATGGGGGGGTCGATGCCTCTCCCTTTCTCCATTGCACGTCTGTGTGTTGGCGCATTTGCTAAGGTGGAGAGATGCTCCTGCATCATTACACTATTGATCTTTACCTATCTGTGTAGCTGTGACAGTTGGTGCATTAATTTCTTTTCCACTTGGTTCCTCTCGCAGTTCACCCTCCTGAGCTACATGCTCTTCCATTTAAAGAAGATAATATATAAGTATAAGTAAGGAAATAAATATCTACAATCACAATAAATATTTCTAATTCTGAAGCATACATACCAGAATGGGTACTCTGCTCCCCATTAAAATTGGACATGTGCACCCTTGTATGACGTGGTGTCTGCTAAATACCGCTAGATTCACTGCTGCGGTTGCACTGTTGCTTGAAAACAAACATAAATACTTAGTTAAGGGTGATATAATAAAATATGAATAGAATTTACAAGCATGCTATTGTGGTTTCCTTATTCATTTTATTTACCTGCGTGGTTGGGGAGATTGGAGTCTGCCCCAAGATTTTCCTATATTCAATCACACTTTTAAAACCGTGCTTGTAACCAAGCTTTAGGTCCTCCTCGATGGCAACAATGTCAAACATATTTAACTGCAATGCATAACACCATTAAAATTACCAATAACAAAAACATATATTTGTTCGCTACTGTTAAATAAATATTAACCACAATTAATCATTTAATTCTTATGATTCGAGCTTTTAGTTTTCCATAGCCACCCTGGCCTAGTTTATGTTGCCCATGCTTTTCCATTCTAGCCTTAGTTCCTTTGGAGGTGTCAGGTAGCCTATATATGGAATTTTTGAAAAAAATTAGATATCAAAATTGTTACTTAAAACAAGAAAGAAAAACATAAATGAGAATATTTCACTAATAATATGACATGTGTTGTACCTTGCTTGACCAACTCGTGGATGTATTCCTTGTTTTTTAAACAAGTTATCCTTTGCATCTTCTGTCAGGGCCTTCCACTCTTTCTTCGGAACCATGGGAGGGCGCTCATGCTTGAGGTCTAATTGCAATTTCTCATGCTATATCTGACCTCTATGAATGTGCCTATTGCTTGATCTTCTAGATCTAATCTACCTGTTTATGATAAAGTGCTTAGATACATTAGATCTAGGTGAAGGCTGCGATGCTTTGTTTTATCTGTGAAGTAGATATTGGTCAAGTATTGATGAATGTTAACTGCTAAGTTCTCTATTTAGTGTTATAATCATAGATCTGTGTCCCAGCTAAGGTTGCAGACACCTGAGTCCTGCAACCACCCCTGCCTCTACCTCGGGTGAGACTTCATTTGCTTCGCAGGTGTTGCCAAAAGGGCTGGTAGTTAGGGTTTTGTTGGTGTGCTATTGTAGTGTTGAACCCTAGGTCTTCCCCTATGCCAACAAATGGTTCCATTGTCGGGACCTGAAACTGTGATTGCTGGGAATTGAGAAAGAAGAAGCTCTGTGAAAATATTCGACCTAAAACTGTGAAAGCTTTGTGCATAGATCTGTTGCCCTAGTGCACAACATTCTACTTGACCTGAGGAGATTTGTGCCAAGAAAAGAGGTCATATCTGAAGAAAAGAGGTAAGATCTGCAAGCTCTGTGCTCTGATAAAGGTAAGAATAGTGAAAAAATTCTAGATCTGAAAGCTTTGTGCTTTGTAGAAGTAAGATTAGTGGAAGTTTTTGTTTCAAAAGTATGAATCTAGGTATGTTTGATAGATTCTGTCCTAGCTTGAAAACTAGGGTATTAATAGATGAAAGAAGATTTGATATGAGTAGATCTGATAAGAATAGTGAAAAATATGTTATACCTATGCATATACAAGATATTTGGACTAATATGTGTATGCAGGATCCTAGAAAGAACTTGTTGCAAGTTAGCTCCTATGATCCTAGTGCATAGTACATGAGAAGTTGGGGATCATTTAAAAGAAAGAGAGGATTAACCCTCTGTTACAGTTGCAGAAGACCCGAACATCTTGCTAAGGAATGCCCTGGGAGAAGATCTAGTTGTCTTTGTTGCCAAGCTATGGACCATGAAGTGTTGGATTTCCCTAGAATTATTGCTAAACTTAAATGTATGAACATGAGACAAGAAAACCCTAAGGCAGATCAAGAAACTAAGGTTATGGCAGAACCCCAGAAAGAATCATAAAAAGTATTGCAACAGATAAATAAAACCCTAAATGACCACCGACATGTCAGATTATCAGAGATCTTCGCAGAAAAAGAATGCCTTGAAGCAAGAATAGGAGAATCCGACATTGACTGTGTTCTGGATGAGGAAACACAGGTGAATATCATGAAAAGAAGAAGGTGGGAAGCTATTGGGAAGCCTGCTATGATTCCTTCACTAGGAGGAATAGGTCTATTCAAAGGAAAGTTGATAAACCTGTGTGGAAGGCTCACCCAGATACCAATGAGTGCCAATGGAACTTTGACAGAGGAAGATTTTGAGATTATTAAATTTATTGAGAACAATGCCCCATTTACCATGCTACTAGGAAAAACTTCGATTAAAAGAGACCAGGCCAGAAGGAAAGAAGAAGAGGAAGTTTTAGAACGGAAGAAGCAAGAGTTAAAAGAATTAATGACTAGAAGAATCACACACTTGATTGAAGAACAAAAGAACAGATCAAATCCATTTAACACCAGAGACCCAGATGTCGAAGTTGCGAGAACACTGGAAGAACCACAGAAGATTGAAGTACCTATTCTAGATGAAGAAGAAGGGTTACCCTTGAATCTTAGGAAAAGATCTCAATAGCGCGAAGTGATTATGTCAAAAGAAGATAAGAATCAAAATGGAAAAGACATATCGAGACGAAGCTCACTGGAAAGAAGGCTAGAGAGCTAAGTAAGAAGAGAGTTAAGATCGGCAAGTTGCAGAAGGTTCTAGAGGAAACCTCGCAGAAGAAAAATTTACAAAATTGGAGCTTCACCGGGATATCAGAATAGCGACACATGGCACTTCGCCATGGCGAAGCAATATAGCCGCTGGGGACGTTATAACTGTTCGATCGATGCTCTGAATGAGAAGAAAGGAAATTATGGTTCGTCATCACACCGTTGGACCGCACCATAACAAACAGAACATAGTTAATGAAGGATTCATACCCGTTGCCGAGTTACCTATTTATCCCATCGTGCCACGCATCAAGAAAAAATTTGCCAACTGAGAGTTTGAGCCCGCAGACTAAATCGATTTTATACAATGATCATCACACTCTTGTTTTATATCCTATTGCAGTGTCTAAAGTTATTCCTCGAACCCGAGATTGTTAACCTCGAGTGTGTATGTCAAACGAATTGAGCGCTGTAGAGAAAGCTGTTGAAGAATTTTTGATCGACCTCATGACTGAAAGAGCCAGGTCTATGTATACAGGTGTACAAGAATCATCGATGAGAGGACTACCAACCTCTCCATCCACTTCTCATGGAGCCGTACCATCCCGACCATCTGATGAAAAGAGAACCAAGCACAGGGATGATCTAGCGAATGCTAAATTGATCTTGACCATCTTACCCACCTATCTACCAGCATTGAGCGGGGCAATAAATTGAGACAACGTACCTAGAGATTTTGAGTATGCCTTGGTCACTGCGTATCTCCCGAAGAGGATACACGCAGTTCAAGAAGACCAAGATAAGATTGCGGTGTTGAAGTTTAGCGACTTCAACCTTGGAGATCGCAAAGTTTACAACATGCTCGCCCCACATAAGTACCTGACCCAGACTAAGGGAAATAATTCAAAGATAATCCCCCAGTTGTGGACTATGAACCTCGCACAATCCACCCTGCTCAATGTCATGAAGATTCCTCACTTCGGATGACACCAGGAGGTAAATGCATGTGTCAAGATACTATTGTCTTTCTACCATGACGGTTATTTATGGTTAAACCATCGTATCATAGTGGATCTAACGTTGATAAATCGGATCATCGGGCTTAGTATGCAAGGACCTGATCCACAAGATTTCTACCCTGGAAAAACCATGGATCACACTCTAGCACAAAGGATCAAGGACACCTATGGTGATGTCGAGAAGGGAACGCGAGGCTACAAGTTAGATTCTATCCAGAGTGGCATAGTGTGCCTCGCCTGTCAATTGATTGTAGAGAAATTAGTATGAAAAAACCAACCCACCCAAGTCACTGGTTTTGTAGTCGACCTCGTAGGGAAGTGCACAGAAGGACTTCAGATGAAATGGGTGAAGTACCTGGTGAACCAATTAGAACTCGACTGTAGAGAATCCCAAGATCAAGGGTATGAATTTCATTTCAGCTGGCTATTGATCCTGATCACTTTTATTGCCTGAGAGATGCTAGAAGGTGCGACCTTCCCGGACATCGAGCCTTTCGAACCATTGGCCGCGAAGTTCAGTACACTGTGGTACTCAAGTGATATGAATAAATAGTGGCAGTCCAATTCTTTTTTTCATACCTATTACAACCAACTGAAGAAAACCATCCAGTCCGAGCCTCACACCACTCCAAATACTCTACACCGGTTCAGGCCCTTGATGAAGTTCAATGCAGACTGACATTTTATTTACATCACAACACACGATGACGAACACAAGAAACAACTCCAATCCTACTATAAGCTAATGAAGGAGGACTTGGAGGAGATCACCAAGGACTGGTCATCAGACCTCCTTATTCTAGAAGACCTTGCAAAGATATCTGACATAGACAGCCCAAAAAATGCGTAAGGTAAACCCGGGCCCAAGAAGACAAGGAAGACCGAAGAAGTACAAGATTTAAGCAGTGCCTCAGTGAAGATTGCTTCCATATCACTAGAGCGAGGGGGTGATGGTGAAGAGATAGATGGTGCAAAAAATGAACCGAAGAAAGGTGAGGTAACACTGCCTAGAGACGAGGAGGACCCCTCGAAGAAAAGGAAGGTTTCTCCCCCTAAGCCTTTTTACCGGAAGACATCAAAAGCAAACAAGAAGCTAGGTAGGAGGAGATGTACAATCGAATTGAGGTCGAGCTCCAAGGGGTACAACAAGCCCTTCAGTCCAGCCACACAGTCTCCACTACACCTCTGCCATTGGAAACACCAGAACTGTGAGATGAACCAGCTCAACTCTACCAGCTCATTGATACAGTCGAAGCTCGCCTTCGATGAGCATAAGAGGAAACAGAACAAGCCACCTAGTCTTTGACACAAGTACAGGGAGTACTTGTAGAACAACACCGTGCTACAGAACAGGAAAAAAATTCCCTTCAAGCGAAGTTCGATGAAGAAAAATCATAGCTGCAGCAAGGAAAGGAACAATTGCTCGCTAAGCTGCTCAAAGTGAAGGAAGCAGTCAACAGAGCACTTTGATCTGTGACAGTTGTATAAATAAAGACATAGGATCAAGTCATGAAGCAAGTAGACCAGCTCACAAAGGCCATCCAGAAGCTAGAACAATGCATAACAGACTTGGAGCTACCTGCAGTGCCTGAGACCCCACAAGATGTAAGGGACCAACGAGAAGCAATTGCTCACAGCGCAGTGGAGAGACTAAAGGCCCTTGCTCTGGATTGAAAGTAGTTGAGCACCCATAGTGCCCTAACATACAAACAACTTGCTGAGAATCCATAATTAAAGTCACTGGAGTCACAGCTCCAGGAAGCGAAGAAGCAAGATGATACACTACAAGCCCAGTTGAAGGCCTTGTCAGTTGTAGAAAGAATGAAACAATCTCAAGAGCAGCACACTGCCCAACAAAAGATCCACACTATACTGAGCAAAGTGATGGAAGTCACTCAAAGGCTCCAACCTGTACAAGACAAATCTTACCAACTATTTACAGAAGTAGAAGGTAGAGGAGTAGAGCTAGAACATGTTGTCACCATAGTAGAATAACACCTAGAAGGACCCATGAATGACGCACTCATCCAGGAGTTTGCTGAACAAGAGGCTGTAGCACAACAACAAGTCCAAGTAGCTCGAGCCAAGCTTGAGGATTTTGAAGTAGAACTGATTAGACCAAAGTGACTCGGGATGAGTCACAGGTGAGTGTTGGGGGCCTGTTGGCCCTTGACCAAGTTTTGAGGGATATTGATCAAGTTTGACCTATTTTGGGACTTCGACAACCTATCAAAGGAGGAGCGCAAGATGAATTAAAGATCATGGGATCTCGACCCCTTTTTGGGTCCTTTTTGGGTTATGGGATTATGTAATGGGAATGGGATGTTGGCCCATGGGTTTACCCATGTTTAGGCCTATTTTGTAAAGTATAAATAGAAGGCTAGGCAATGTAAGAAGTAGTTGAATAATGCACAAGTGTTGTGCAAGTTGGGTTAGTGATAAGAGTTGGATCTGTGTGATCAAGAACTGTAAGGCTTGGTGCATACTGTATGAGATTTGTAGAGCTAAGTGCAAGTCATTGTAATAGACTATGGAAGGCTTTGTGCTATAACACGAGGAGGGAGGATCTAGCGAGGTGCGTAGATATCTTGCCCTAGGCGGAGTAGGATTTTGGTGGCTCTGTGCTTGTAACCGATTGACTGAAGACAATAAACAAGAAGAGTTGGTGGACGTAGCCCCAGGGTGGGGGTGAACCACGTAAATACTATGTTATTCTTCTTTGTGTGATGTTCTGATGTGTTTATGTGTTATGTGCTAAGTGATTTGATAGAGATAGAAAAATATGCTTATGCTTTGTGCTAATGATGTGTAAGAATCTTAGATCTGAACTCTACGAATGTGCCTAGTTCTTGATCTGCTAGATCTAATCTACCTGTTTATGATAAAGTTCTTAGATACATTAGATCTGGGTGAAGGTTGTGATGCTCTGTTTTATCTGCGAAGTAGATATTGGTCAAGTATTGATGAATGTTAACTGCTAAGTGCTCTATTTAGTGTTATACTCACAGATTTGTGTCCCAACTAAGGTTGCAGACACCTAATTCCTGCAACCACCCCTACCTCTACCTCGGGTGAGACTTCATCTGCTTCGCAGGTGTTGCCGAAAGGGCTGGTAGTTAGGGTTTTGTTGGTGCGTTGTTGTAGAGTTGAACCCTGGGTCTGCCCCTGTGCCAACAATAAGTTGCATAAATTCCATAGTTGCATAAAATTGCATATAGTTGCATAACTTGCATAGTTGCATAAGTTGCATAAGTTCCATAGTTGCATAAACTTGAATATAGTTGCATAACTTGCATAGTTGCATAAGTTGCATAAGATGCATAAGTTCCATAGTTGCATAAACTTGCATATAGTTTCATAGTTGCATAAGTTGCATAAGTTTCATGTTGCATAAAGTTGCATAAAGTTCGCAAGAGGAGCACCCAAAGGCAAGCTGTGTTGGAAATAGGAGTGCCCAAACAAAAAAACCGAAAGAGCTAGCGACATGGGTGCGGTGGGAAAAAACCTTGGGGTTTCCCAAATGCAAGGCAAACTTGGGGTTTCTAGAGGAAACACAAGGCAAGTTGGCATGAGGGGTGCCCAAAGGCAAGCTGAGTAAGCAAGAGGAGCGCCCATGAGGGTTTCCCAGGATAATTTGTGTGTCTCTATTTTTTCTGTGATTTCCTCTCTTGCAATGATCTTATTTATGCCGATAATGTGCTAAATGATTATAATAATAAAGAAGAATCATAATTGCTAGCGGTATAAGTAAAAATTCAACAATAGTTGACTACTCAATTAGATATAAAAGACATCTTGTGTTTATAACTTCAGATCATATGAGAAAGTATAAGAGTTCATTGGTCCTAGGGTACATTTCATAGGCTAGTGATCTAAGGGAAATAAACCCTAGTGATTATGATGGACCACTATATAGTAGGATTTAAAGGCCCATATTACAACTTATGTGGTTTATTTTGTGCCCTAAGAATGCCTACATCAACCATATGTAGTCAATTCATGTATCACAAAGATCCATATTTGGTGGGATTGACATGTTGATGCCATAGCATGTTGGTGTCATAGAAAAATAAGTAGTAGATATTTGACCCAACACTATATAGGTAATAAGAGAAGCATATATTTCAATGAAGAATTACTAGGAGTGGGATCTCCACTGAGTAAGGAGGACAAGGATAATGTAATAAATGAAAACTATCTCAATGTGGTAAATGAGAAAAATTAGATAAACATTGAGCATTATGATATTTTAAATTACATGGAGAAATACCAACTGCATCACACCTTATTTTTTACTAGCTTATCAGGATATGTGATTTTTGGATATAATCTTATTTCAAATATGGACCTCATGAATATTGATCCAACTCACATGAAGTGTGATAAAGTGGAGTTACTTGGTGAATGAAATGATTTTTTTGTGTGTCTTCATGATTATCGACAGAGTGTGTAAAGTTGCATAAAGTTGCATAGTTGCACAGTTGCATAAGTTGCATAAGTTGCATAGTTGCATAGTTGCATAAAGTTGCATAAAGTTGCATAGTTTCATAAGTTTCATAGTTTCATAAAGTTGCATAAGTTGCATAAGTTGCATAAGTTGCATAGTTGCATAAAGTTGCATAAGCTGCACAGTTGCATAAAATTGTATAAGTTGCATAGTTTCATGTTGCATAAAGTTGTGTAGTTGCATAAACTTGCATATAGTTTTATAGTTTCATAAGTTGCATTGTTGCATAAGTTTCATGTTGCATAAAGTTGCATGTTTCATAAAGTTGCATAAATTTCGCAAGAGGAGTGCCCAAAGGCAAGCCGTGTTGGCAAGAGGAGCACCCAACCAACAAAACCGAAAGAGCCAGCGACACAGGTGCGGTGGGAAAAAACCTTGTGGTTTCCCGAATGCAAGGAGAACTTGGGGTTTCCAGAGGCAACGAAAGGAAAGTTGGCAAGAGGGGCGCCCAAAGGCAATCCAAGTAAGCAAGAGGAGCGCCCAACCAACAAAACCAAGGAGCCATCGACACAACTCACATCTGGGAAGAAACTTGGGGTTTCCCAAAGCCAACGCAAACATGTGGTTTCGCTATGGCACACCAAGGGGAGTTGAAAATATAGGCACCCAGAGACATGGAAAGAGGGAGATCCCACATCAATGAAGGGAGTCCAAATGCAAGGCAGACAGAGTTGGTAAATAGGGGGGTGAAAGGCTAGGCAAAGTGAGTTGGCAAGATGGGCAACCACATGAGGAAATGTGAAGAAAAGAAAGAAGTGCGTGCAAAGGTAGGGAAAATCTATTTCAAAAGATGTGTGCCAGACCAACAAAACCAAAGAGTCAGCAACACAACTCATGTGGGAAAAAAATTGGGGTTTCCAGAAGGCAAGGAAGGGCGAGTTGGCTCTATTCTTTTCTTTCCCAGAAACTCATAATTACATGAATGTTTTCATCAACTTTAGAAGGTGGTGTATGTTATTTAATGAGAAAGGGATTAAGTCTTAATCAAATGTAGCTAAAAATAAACCCAAACCACACACATAAGAGCCACATAAGTAATTAAATGACATGTCCATTTTGAAAGGATGTAGTCTAAACGATCTATATTTTGGAATCCGACGAGAAATTGTTGGATTTGCAAATTTGAGTGGTTAAGTTTATATAATCTGAGTTTCCTAGAGGTTTTTCATCATGTTGAATCCATTTATACATTCAAAAATACAATTTAGACAACAGAAAAAGGGATTTCATTATGCCACTGGATTCTGGTGAAAAGGGCCAAAACGTAGAATGCTTAGACAACACCTTTTGAAAGGCCTAGCGACAATGAGGTTGTCTAATTCTAAATGTGTAGTGCCCATGATTATTCATGGTATATATATATATATATATATATATATATAAATCAGGAGGAGAGAGTTTCATGCACGATATCCATGCCAATTTTGGTGTGTACTTTTTATATGAATTTGGAGCATGAAGTTAGTCAAGTATTCTTCATATATTTTGTTGTTGCTGCTTCTTTTTTGGAGGAATTCGACAATATCAACACATCTTCCACCAAATTTCCCACCTCTTTTCATTCAAATTCAAAGCATCAACTCACATTGAATTCAATGTCCAATCCATAAAGCCTCATCCGTGCCTCCAATTCTGTCAAATACTTCCATTTAAAATTACCTCAACTCCCATGGAGTCAAACTCATCACCATTTGCATTGCTTTCTAATTGTGTACATATCATTGTTAAGTTTTGGTATATTGGGAAGTGGCCCCCTAGTGTTATTGATCTGCCTAACAATGAAGGGGGGGAATACCCATCCCTCACTTTACTTTATGTTATAAAGTCAAAGTGACTTAATGAGCTCATTAATCATAAAGTGAATTTATTAACATAAAGTGACTTAGGGAACTTAAGTAAAGGAGGAGATCCTATCTCCACCCTTGATCTTGGTTGGCTAAAATTTAATCCTAGCCATTGATTCCTAGGTTACCCTAATGAGGAGGCTAAAGAGAAGTACGAGGGAAGAGGGGGAGAAATGTTCACTTGTGAGAGTGAGGAGAAGAGGAGAAGAAGGATTTCGAGATGAAGGAAAGAGGGGTGCACTTGAGAAGAGGGCGCATAACTCAAGGATATTTTTTTTCAAGCTCCATATTATATTTACTCTTCACTGGTTTTCCCCATGGGGGTTTTTCTAGGGTCACGTTGACCAAAAATTACATGTGCTAAATTCTTGTGGTTTGCATATTTCAATATCAACATGTAAGTGCAAAAGATCTAGAGGTGTATTTCATGTTTTATTGGTTGTAAGAAGAAGTGAATGGACAACAAACATTTCCTAATCTAATCTTCCAAACAACAACATTAAAAGAGCCTGAAATATGTTCTAAATCCAGCCTTAAACTTAGCAGAGAAATCATAATTTTTAGTGACAATGAACAGACCTTTAAACAATCCTATATCAGTCACAAAAACAGACCTATGGTGGATTCCCTTTAGACCTCAAAAAATATTAAATCATTGCTATGTTCCTTCTTGTAATTGTGATTGTTCCCCATATCAAGCACCCCCACCATAATTCTACCAAAAGAAATTTAGGAGCTTAGTAGGCAAAGAAAGTCAAGTAGGACAATCCATTGCAATTCAAATTTTTTCAAAAGAATTGAGGGATGTTCAACACAAAGAATTAGGTGAAATACTCTAATTTATAATCATGTAAGTAACTTGGAACGAAATTATGCTTCAATCAAAGGTTCTAAGTGATTCACATAGAGTCAATTTGTTGGAATAAAGGATTGACAAAGTGGAAAAAAATGAGGCTTATGGAGGTAAATCTTTGCTAGACCCTAGGAGACAAATTTCTACTAGACCCTGGGAGATGGATTAGCTCACAAATGTCAACAAAGGAGAAAATACACCTCAACATAGAAGATAGTGAAAGTTTTTTTTCCTCTTACTAGAGTGAACCACTGACAATGTGGAACAAAAAATGGCGTCTAGAGGAAAATTACTATTAGATCCTTTGAGTTGTCTTAGTTCATAAATGTCAAGAAAGGTGGAATTCCACCTCCATACAAAGGATGGTGAAGCAAAGGATGATGGGGAAAAGAGAACGAGTGTAAATATTATGAGTATATGGTTGCGATATGAAGCTATAGACTTGACCAATCTCAAGCCAACAATATCAAATTATATATATTTTTTGTGCTACCAACTTTTCTTGTTTGGCCCTAAAATTAAGTATTTTAGATGTAGTTGGCATTTTTCCATTTTTGGAAGCAAAGTCATGAACTACTTTGGAACCTCTTGTGAGTATAACATTTTGAATTTTCCATGAATTGCACATGGTAAGAATATTCAAGAGGCATAAGCTAGTTATGATATGGATTTTATGAGTAGAACGAAATGAATACAGATTATTAACAGGTGCTTAACACAAAATAATAGAGATATAATAAAACTGGTTTTCTATTCAATAACGAAATAAGATGAAACTGTAAAATGCAGCGGAAATAAGCTTGCTGGAATGGTGGCGACTTATCTCTGAGAAGAGATGTGATGGATGCATGCATTCGTAAGAAGAAGATTACAATGAGGCTTTGAAGACCTTTTTACAATAAACAAGAATTCCAAAAACCCTAGACATCCAAAAACCTAACCCTAGGAAATGAAGCGCCAAAAGTCATGTGGGCCCCGTTTGGGTAAGTTAGTACATCAACTTCCTCGGGTCGTAACTTTTGCATACGATCTCCGTTTTAGGCATGTGATAGCCCGTTGGAAAGGTATCATCGAGGAGATTCATTTTGGGGGCTCAATGATGCCTTCATCTATCATTGAGGAGCTCGATATAGAAAAACCTTCATTTAGGCCCTCAAAATGGCCCTGGAAGTTAAAATTGCTAAAAATAGTAAATTGCCAAAATTGTCAGAAAACTGTTTTGAGCCAGTTGGAAAAGGTGGGTGGCCATCGATATCCATCTGTATCAATACTCTATCCTTAGGAAGAAATGGTCTCCATTGCGTTGAGGTCCCCCATTAGATGAGGAAATTTTTGCTGAATTTGGCCCCAGGTGAGCCACTTGCCTTGGTGCAGGAGCTGCCCTGCTTTGACGACTCGATAAAGCTGGATCCTTTGTTGTCGAGTGCCCTTGATATGTGTGTCCACAATATTATCATTGGATTCCTATTGTATGTATTCAGGGTGGATCTCTATTGGTATCATCTGTTCTGCTACTTCTGAGGTGTCCAATAATTTTGGGAAATAAGGGTGAAGGAGATCCACATTGAACACTGGGTGCATGCCAAGGAAAGGAGGAATGTTGAGCTCATGATAATTATCCCCCACGACCTTGGTGATAATGTACAACCCATAACAGAGTGGGTGAAGCTTTCAATGGGGTCCTGTAAGGCGTTCTTTCTGCAATTACAACCAAACTTTGTCGCCCACCTGAAACTTATGTGGCACCCGATGTTGATCATGGCGTTGATTGTACTTGTCATTGGACTTCTATAGGATATCATGAACCTGTTGGCGAATGTGTTGGATCGTCTCAATGAAATGGATGGCTTTGTCAGCTTCAGTTGGGGTAGGAGATGAGTCGGTCGAGGTGACCACAAGGGGAAGTGCAACATCTATGGTACCCAATGGTTGGAATCCCAACCCCACCTGAAAGGGGCTGTGGCCGGTTGAGCTATGTAGGGCTCGATTGTAGCTATGCTGGACATAGGGAAGGCTCTCATCCCATGTGCAAGGGTTCTTTGAATTATACATGCAAAGGATATGCACAATCATTCGATTTACAACCTCGGTTTGGCCATCTGTCTGGGGGTGGAAGGCCCTGGATTTGGTGAGCTTGGTGTCTAGCAGTGACCAGAGGCTCGACCAAAATGTGATGAGAAATCAACCGTCCTGATCTGAGACAATGGTTTGTGTTATTCCAAAATGTACCCAAACTTGTTTAAAGAAGAGCTTGGCAGTGGCCTCTGCTGTGATGCTCTTCTTGCAAGCAACCATAATCACCATCTTAGAAAAGCGATCAACAACCACAAAAACACAGTCATTTCCCCACTTGGTGGACAGGGGGCCCGACATGTAGTCCATTGAGATGGATTCCCATGTCCTATCAGGAGTAGGAAGAGGGGTGTATAGGCCCTGTTTCTTAGTGGTCGGTTTGGAAATAGTGTAGGTAGTGCATGACCTGATATACTTGTTGACCTCTTGTCGAATTTTCGGCCACTAGAAATGTTTCTGTAGCATCGCCACTGTATTTTTGATGCCAAAGTGTCTTGCCACCCAACTGTAGTGGGCTTCCCATATCATCTTCACTCGCTCACTTGAAGGAACACATATATGGCCCAGATGACACAACAACCCATCCTGAAGATGGAAATTCTCGACAACTGCGTTTGCACCCAACATTTGGTAGGTGGTGGCGAAGTCAGGGTCTGTCTCATAGAGTTGGGGCCATCCAGATGTCTCATGGCTGCAAGAGTCTAGCACCATGGTGAGTACCATGACTGGCAGTCTGCTCAGGCAATCAATGACACGATTGATGCTTCTTGTTTTATACTTGATGTTGAGGTGGAATTGTTGCAAGTATGTGGATCACTTTTGATGGTGGTCATTCTGCAATTTTCCCTATGTCTGCATGAACTACAGTGGCTTATGATAAGTGTGGATAACTGTATCCTTCTGAAGAATGTAATGTCTCCACTGGCGGTAGGCTTGCACAATGGAGTACATTTCTTTGTCGTAAGTAGGGTACTTATGGACAGTATCTGACAATGTCTCACTATGATAGGCCATGGGGTGGCTGTGCTGAGTGAGAATGGTGCCCACGACATAGTCTGAGGCATCTGTCTCAATCTCAAAGGGATGTTGTAGGTATGGTAGTGAAATTATTTGGGCTGGGAACAAGCACTTCTTCAAATCATCGAACGCTTGTTGTTGGGATCGACCCCACGCAAATTTCGCCTTACCACCACCCCTGTTTATTTGGCTGAGGGCCCATGCAATATGGGAGAATCCCAACACGAACGTGTAGTAGAAATTGGCAAGGCCCCAAGAAGATCCAAAGCTCAATGAGTGTTGTTGGGGCTGGCTAGTCATGGATGACTTGGATCTTGGCTGGATCCACATGTAGACCATGCTGATCAATGATGTATCCTGGGTAATGGACCTGGTCCATGTCGAAGGATCATTTTTCCAAGTTGGCGTATAGCTTGTGCTGCTGCAGGGTGTGCAGAACCTATTGAATATGCTGCAAGTGTTCGGCCCAAGTCCTGCTATAAATTAGAATGTCGTCCAGATACCCCACTAAAAAAGTATTGGTGAATGGTCGTAGGATATCGTCCAACATCCTCATGAAAGTGGCTGGGGAATTTTTCAAACCAAAGGGCATGACCAACCATTCAAAAAGGCCTTCCTTTGAATTGAAGGTGGTCTTCCATACATTTGTCTGTTCTATCGGGACCTGGTGGTATCTAGACTTCAAATCAATCTTATTGAAGTATTTTTCCCCCATGAGTTGATCAAGGAGGTCATCGATTTGGAGAATCGGGTACTGGTTTCTGACTATGATTTTATTAAGATCCCGGTAATCAATACAGAGTCGCCATGTTCCATCTTTCTTCTATACCAACACGATTGGGCTCCCACAAGGTGATGATCTGGGTCGGATGTTCCCCTTGTGGAGAAGTTCTTGGATCTGTCGCTTGATCTCCTCATTCTCTAACAAAGAGCGATGATAGACTGGCCCATTGGACAGCGGTGCGCCGGGGGTCAGATTGATGGGGTACTTGACCTGGCAGTGTAGAGGTACCCATGTAGGTGAGGAGAAGATATCCAAGTATTCCTCCATGACCTTATCTACTTGCTTCTGCTGTGTGGAGAGGTTAGCCGCAAAGACCTTGGATGTGGCTATGATATTTTTCTTATTCTGAGAGCGAATCACAAAGAAGACAAACTTCCCCGTTTGAGAGATGACCTTCTTGCATTGCTTAGCAGAGATCAAGGAAATTGCACTAGGTGGGACTGCCTCGAGTATCCTGTACAATTTCCTGTTCAAAGTAATAATAACACAATGAGGCCTAGAATCATATATAACATGACGTTTCCATAAATAATCTTGGCCCAAAAGAACATCACAAACTTCAAGAGGAGCAACATCACACAATACATCGTCTTTGAAGGGCTTGATGTTGTACGACAGTCGACACTGTTGGCTGACGCGAAGATTGCTTCCTTGGCGAATCCATCCAATGGTGTAGGGTTATGGGTGCGGTGTTGTTGGCAGGGCCAACCTCTTGATGAAATTTGTTGAGATGAGGTTCTTCTAGCTGTCGCTATCAACGATGAAGTGCAGCTAGGGTGCCTTTTACCCACATCTATGAATGGAAGAGGCGCTCTCCTTCTGGCTCGTCTAGTTCACCAGGCTGGAGCTTGGTGGTAGAAACGGTAGCACTGGGTTCCACGTCAATGATCCATCTTCCCCTTTCTAGTTCTGGATTAGAGTCAGAATCCGCATCTGATTCATAGGCTTTCACTTCGGTCACCAACGACTATTTTGAGTGACAATCAATAGTGTTATGCCAAGGGCTTTTATGGAAGTTGCACCACTTCCCGGTATCTTTCTTTATCTTTCCAGTGTCCTTCTTTGCTTATGGCTTGGACTGGTAGTCCTGATACTGTCCATATTTTCTCTTTCCTTTGTTCTATGGGTTGGGGCCACCCTTTCCTGGATTTTGTTGTGAGGGGTTCCCAGGCCCAAATTGCCACATCATTTGTTTCAGCTTCTGCTCGATTTTGACGACATATCGATAGGCCGCGCCCAAGGATGAGATGTCCATAAATTCAATTTCAGTTTGGATGTATCTATGTAGAGCACCACGATACTTGAGAACCAGATGTCGCTCTGAATCTTTGATACCCAGCTTGGTCCGCAAGGTATGGAAGATATTTGTGAAATCTGGCACTGCTTGGTCTCTTTCTTGCCGCAGTGTGGTCCATTTAGTATACAGGTCGTCATAACTTCCGACAGGGTAGTATTGTTCCTTAATAGTATCCCTGAAGGATTCCTAGGTGGCCATGACTAAAAATAATGAGGTTTCCTCTACTTCCTTTTGGTCATAGAAAGTTTCCCACCAATCTTTGACATGGGGAACGAATTTGATGAGCACAAAAGTAATCTTTTCTCTATTCGAAAAGTTATGGACAGAAAAATACCCTTCTAGTAGATTCAACCACTTGTCTACAACATCTTCATCATCTGACCTTCAAATATAGGAATATCAAAGTTTATTTGTACCTTGAAGGGGGCGGCGCCTTCGTTCGAAGAAGATGTGTCGCCTGTTGGTAGTCGCAGAAGGATTTGCGTGAAACTAGCCATCATCTTGTTCCTGGGATTAGTCAATAAATAGTTTGAAAGGATCTCCTATCCCATCAGCTTTCATTTCTCTTGACATGAGAGGTCTCTTGGGTGTTTGAGAGCTTTTTTCCTCAAGAGAAACAAGCTCGAGACCCAACTCTTTGTACTCCAACCTTGTTGGGGACATGCATTAAGACGACAAGGAGCAAACCGCTCTGATACCACTGATATGTATTTGATGAGAAGAACGAAATGAATACAGATTATTAACAGGTTCTTAACACAAAATAATAGAGATACAATAAAACTGATGTTCTATTCAATAACGAAATAAGCTGAAACTGTAAAATGCAGCGGAAACAAGCTTGTTGGAATGGTGGCGGCTTATCTCTGAGAAGAGATGTGACGGCTGCACGCATTCGCAAGAAGAAGATTACAATGAGGCTCTGAAGGAATTTTTACAATAAAAAATAATGCCCAAAACCCTATACATCCAAAAACCTAACCCTAGGAGACGAAGCGCCAAAAGTCATGTGGGCCCCGTTTGGGGAAGTTAGTACATCAACTTCCCGGGGTCGTAACTTTTGCATACAATCTCCATTTTAGGCATGTGATATCCCGTTGGAAAGGTATCGTCGAGGAGATTCATTTTTGGGGCTCAATGATGACTTCAAATATCATTTAGGATATCGATCCCGGAAAACCTTCATTTAGGCCCTTAAAATGGCCCCGGAAGTTAAAACTGCTAAAAATAGTAAATTGCCAAAATTGTCAGAAAACTGTTTTGAGCCAGTTGGAAAAGGTGGGTGGTCACCGATATCCATATGGATCAAGTTAATATTATTTTTCATAGTTTCCCTATTACAAAATCAAATGATTATTGTCATGGAAGTGGCCGTGGCGAACCATACTGCCACTATGAGTCCCTCCTAAGTCCTGTGTTTAGTTGGGATTTTCTTCTCTATGTTTTCTAGTTTCTCTCACAGTGGATCATACTAATTTTTTTTCCAATAGCTTCAAGTACGAGTAATTTGTGAAACCACTTTATCTCAGACTCTGAAGTTACAGAAGATACAATACCCATCTTCAACAACCCCTCTAGGGCCTTTACCTTCACAAGTGGATTAGATAGTTACCCTTCTAAAAAAAGGGGGAGAGAAAGCTTGTTGTGTCTCTCAAGCTTCATGTTTCCTTATAATGAGTGAATTCCTAGTTATAACCTTAAGACCAATGAAAAAATATCAACCTCATTGACTCGTGAGTTTGAATTGGATCGACAATTGAACGAGTTTTTTCAAAAGTGTATTCAACAAGTCTATTACTCACAATTAATTGCAAGTATGATCAAGTCAAATTCGTTAACTCCAATTTTAACCCAACATGTATGCTATAAACCCCAAAAAGGGCACCATTCACTCATGTTTTCTTTCATTCCTTGCATGTCTTCAACTTCATCTCTCCCACAACACCTGTATGCTTAAAGTGAACAAGATGACACATTGCCACATATAGGGTTACCAAAAATGCATCTTGGGCATCATTCAAGCATACAAACAATAGAATATTGCAAGGGTTTCATTTTGACGCAACTAGGGTTTCATATAAATATGCCCAAGATGCAAAACTACATGCTCTAACACTCTTTTCTTAGTTGTTTTTAGGGTTTTCAAGATTAGAGGTAGGAGTTTTTTGTTGTTTTATTTGTTTACGAATTATTTATGTTGTTTAGTTAGAGGTTTTTTGGTATTTGAATTTTCAAGAATTTCAACATTTTTAAAGAACATATTAGCGAAAAGTAACAACCCTAAACCCTACAACAACATGGAAATCCAAACCCCAAGAGTGCTAAACTCAAACCCAAAACAATGAATATGCCAAGGGAGGAATTTTCACATACTTATTGTGACAAGATTCCAAGAGGAGATAAGCTCAAATGTAAATTGTTCAATACTCCCTATAGTGGGGAATACATGGTTAAATACCACCTTGCATGTATTGATATGCATGACCTTATTCCTTTCCCTACACTAGATCAAGATGTTAAACACCAACCAAGCTTGGTCATAGAACCCTTAATAACATAAAAGACAAAAAAAAATTACCAAATAAGATATGGCAATGCTTGTGCAAAGTTCTTCTAATACAAAATCAAGTGAATCAAGGTTCTTTGGATTAAGGAGCTTCCACATGAACCCATTTTGCATCACATACTATTGCCATTTATATTGCACTATGCACTGATATTTTTAACTACATTCAACATTCAATCATTTATTTTTCCCAAAGTCCACGAAATTACTATTTTTGTAAGGTAGCTAGAGAGGTAGTGGGGGGGGCGCAGAGGGCCCATAGTGATAATAGTGGAGGCCATTCAATGTAATATGGACTAGGTCCACTATATTATTAAATAAGGCCGACTATGGTAGTTAGATATAATAAATGTAAGAGGAATTCTTAGAAGGTTCTACTTTTAGAAGATTCCTCCTCTAGAATGTTCTTAGGTGATGGTAGCACTATATAAAGAGGTTCACACAATGTAATGAGATAGGAAGAGAAATATTTTATTTTGATCTGTAGCTCAATAGGAGGATTCCCCCTCGAAGAGGCAAGTGAACAAGAGAGGATCCCTTCCATAATAGGATCCATTGTATGGTGTTTCCCTACCTCAAGGGTTTAGTAATAATATAGTGTGGTTTCTTCTATCTTGCTCTGTGGATATATTGTGTATTCAATATTTGTGGTGATTATATTTGTAGATCTATTTTGGTTCTTAAAAAGTGGTATTAGAGCACTTTCCTTGGCAGACATTGTGGACAAATATTTTTTATTTTTGCAGATTTATTTTTCGGAGAAGAAAAAAGAGGGCCGTGACATTCCAGAAATTTTCGGTATATTTATGTGAAAATTTGCAGAAATAGGTTGTATATCTGAGTTCCTCTCATAAAAATACCCAAGTTGAAAAAAAAAATCGTCTGAAACAGAGTTCGAGAAGTCAAGATATTGAAGTTTTAAAATCTGCAAATTTTCAGGGTTTTTTCCGCGGACGGCGACACGATTTTTTTTTTTAATTTTTGTAGAAGTTGGAGGCCAAATTTGTCCAAACAAATTACATATCTGAGTTCCTCTCACAATTTCACCCAATTTCAAAAAAAAAAAATCAACCGAAACAGAGTCCAGGAAGTGAATTTATGAGCATTTTAAATTCAACAGTTTTTTAGGGTTTTTCCAGAAAAAAGCCACGATTTTCTGTCGTAACTTATTGTTCTATTTTTTGGGTTTTTTCATGAAGGATGCGGGAATGAAGAGGTCATAGGGTGCTCAGATGGATATTTCCTCTCAAACCCTCAAAGAAATTCTACAAATCACTGAAGCATTCAAATTTCAATTTTATGACACATTGGATGCTAGATTGCATGACCTTGCAGATGGCCTCAATGATAGTTTTTGTAGTATTCAAGATTCATTGGATAGAATGCAGGAGAGATTTCTTATGGATGACATCAGGTATGAATATAATCAAGAAATATATGCTTGGTATGATTTTGAGGCCGATTGTGATGATTGGTATATGGATAGTTGTCATTTCTAGGATGACAACCACTTTCATATTTTATTTGATGACTCTAATCCACCTTTTGTAGAGAGCATCAATGTGACAAATCGAGAGCCAATGATTATTACCAGTATTCATCCTGCATATTCTATAGTGGTATTATTCATTTCAGATTATGTTACGACCCTTTTCTACTATGTGGATGGATCTTCTTATTTGGATCCACATGACAGGTGTCAGTCTTTGGAGAATCATTTTGAGTTGGTTATTGGGTTCCAAAATCTTCCACGGGGAGTTCACATGAGCACTTGGCCATGGGACCTGGGCTTACAATGGTGGTTGGACTAATTCAACATGGTGGATTTTCTTTCTACATGGGACCTTGGTTCTCAAGTCTTCTTCAGCATTATGGTCCACAATTATCCATGGGACCTTGGTATATGGTTGTACATCAAGCGTTGAGGACAACACTTTCATAAGGGGGATGGAATGTTAGGTAGCTAGAGAGGTAGTAGTGGGGGCCTAGAGGGCCCATAGTGATAATAGTGGAGGTCATTCAATGTAAGGTGGACTAGGTCCACTATATTATTAAATAAGGCCCACTATGGTAGTTAGATATAATAAATGTAAGAGGACTTCTTAGAAGGTTATACTTCTAGAAGATTCCTCCTCTAGAATGTTCTTAGGTGATGGTAGCACTATATAAATAGGTGCACGCAATGTAATGAGATAGGAAGAGAAATATTGTATTGTGAGTTGTAGCTCAATAGGAGGATGCCCCCTCGAAGAGGCAAGTGAACAGGAGAGGATCCCTTCCATAATAGGATCCATTGTATGGTGTTGCCCTACCTCAAGGGTTTAGTAATAATATAGTGTGGTTTCTTCTATCTTTCTATGTGGATACATTGCGTATTCAATATTTGTGGTGATTATATTTGTAGATATATTTTGGTTCTTAACAATTTTCGACGGCGGAATGCTTGACAACCTCCTTCTCTGTTTCTGTCTCTGTGCTTGGCCTCCTTCTCTGTATCTATGCTTGGCCTCCTCCTCCCTTTTCCCTATCTCTTCTCGGATTTATCTCCTGCCCATTTCCCCTCTTCTATGTCGCACATATTTTCCCTCTAACTCTCTGTCGCGCAAGTGTGAGTCTAAGTGGTCTAAATTCGTGAATGCTTGGCCTCCTTCTCTGTATGATCTGTGCTTGGCCTCCTCCTCCTCTTGCCCCATCTCTTCTTGGCTTTATCTCCTGCCCATTTCCCCTCTTCTCTGCGAATTTTCCCTCTAATTCTTTGTTGCGCGAGTGTACTGAGTGTGAGTGATGTTTAAATTCGTGAATGAGTAAGGTGCGAGTGTGGAACGTGTTTTGTTTGTTTGAATTTTTTTTTTTTTTTAATTAATATATTTTATATAATTAATATTATATATATATATTAATTGATTGATATTTTTGGTAGGTAAGGGGTGATAACTAATAGGGGTTAAGGATTGGAATGGTTAATATTATAGAGGTTATAAGGGTTATGTGTTAGGTGCTATAGTGGTTAAGGGTTTAGTGTTTGAGGTTGCATATTATATTGGATAATTTATTCAAATTATGGGTTAGTAATATTGATAGGGGTTATAGGGTTTAGAGGTAATTAGGTTATATGATGTGAGGCTTATGGGTTACACAATTAATGGATGGTTTATATGGGTAAAGGGTTATAAAAGTTATATTTATGTTAGTAAGGGTTGTAGCTGGAGCCGTAGGATCATTGGGGATAATGAATATTATGGGGATAATGACGATAAGGTCTATAATGGTTAGTACTTATAGGTGTTTTGTAAATCATGGGTTATAATAGTTAGGGGTAAGGGATTACAAGTGTTTACACATAAATCTTATTGAGGTTACAAGGGTTACATCTTAGGAGGGGTTAGAGAGTAGGTGTGTATGTCTATAGGGGTTAAGATTGGTGGGGGTGATAAGACTTAAGTATTACAAGGGAAATATGTTATAATTGTGAGGTTGCATAAGAGTGTTATATGGTGTAGTGGTTAGAATTTAGGGGTTAAGGGTTAGTTTTTAGGGTTTTTAGGGTAGGCATAGCAATTATAGGGTATAAATTGAAGATAAACATTGTACACGTTATGTAGGCTAGGCTTTAGGGGTTATATGGTTTAAGGATTATCATGATTTTTGAGATAAATGTTATATGTTTCAAGGGTTATAAGGGATTAGTAGGGTTGAGAGATTAACATTAGGGACTAAAGGATTGAATGAGAAAGTAAAACAATAAATCCTTAGAAATGAGATTTTAATAAAGCAACTAGATATGATGATGCTACAAGAGATGAAATGTGACAAAGAAACTATGCAAGAAATAGCCAAACAAACTTGGAAAGGTTGTATCTATATAGCCACCAATATGGAAGGAAACTATGGAGGAATGACCATGTTATGAAACTCTAATAGAATCATAATGATGAAACTCACTCTGAAACCATAATATCATAGGTCATTTCAAAGAAATAAGGCTCAAGGAACATGAGGATAACCAATATATATGGGCCACCTAGTCCACTTCATAAGAGAACCTTCATTGAATCCCTCAAAGCCATAGGGGATATTGTTGTTGGTGATCAATGAATAATCAGAGGTGATTTCAACCTAATAACATCCCTTAGTGCTAAAAAGGAGGCAATAGAAGGATATAAGAGAACAACCTATACTTCAAACATATTATTGAAGACTTAAGACTAATGGAAATTTCCACAACCAATGGCCATTTTACCTAGAATAATAAAAGGGGAAGCTCAAGCTAGATTGATGTCTGTTTGGATAGGTTTCGATTCTTTGAAAAAAATATGTAGTAAGGGTTTTGGGGCTATAGGTGAAGTCTTACAAGGTGCAAGGTCAGACCATTGGCCCATCTCACTGCAATGGGCTAACAAAGGAACACCAAAATAAATAACATCAAAATTTGAGCAATTATGGTTTTCACACCCCAACTTGCAAGCAAGAATTGCCGAATGGTGGAATGAGGGAGGAAACATCCAAGGAACTGAAATGTAAATTCTTTAGTAGCCACTAATTTACCTTGCTTAAAAGTAGCCACTAATTGGACGTTTATTAAAAGTAGCCACTAATTGGACCTTGCTTAAAAGTATCCACTAATTGAGGCTCACTTAAAGGATTGAATATCTCCCCTCATAGTGATCCCCTCCCACATCTCCAACTCATTGACTACACTATGATTTGAGGAGCCACCACTTATAAGGAATTCAAATCTTTCAAAAACATTATGAACACCTTTCTCCTAGCATCAGAGAGTGGATGGGTGATATAAAAAATGGAAAATCTCAAGTATTTATTTTAACACCCATAGAAGCATCCAAACCGACATCCTTTGAATCCTAAGGATTAGTAGGGGTTATGGGATTAGCATTAGGGTTAGGTTTAAGGAGGATATGAGGGTTCCTCATTTGGTGTTGTATGTTATAAGATTTGGGTTTAAGGGTTATAAGAGCTTTAGGTTAAGGGTTATATGTATTGGTGTTGATAAGGGTTAGGGGTTAAGAGTTGTAAGAGTTAGGCACTGATATATGTTAGAAATTGGGGGTTTAAGGGGTTAGTTTTTTGGGTTTACATGGACTACAAGATTGCAATAATATGGGTTATATGTGGGTTACATGGCATGCATTCTATGTTATAAGGATCAATGGTGATAAGGTTGAGGGGTTTGGGGATTGGGGGTTATAGTGGATAAATTTTAAACATTAAGCATGGTTATAATGGTTATAGTGGTAAAAGATTATAAGGTATTAGGTTAGTGGTTTTAGGGGTTTGGGGTTATATGAATTAGGGGATATAATCTTCAAGGATTTAATAGTCTTAGGGTTATAAGTCTAGGGATTAAGAATCATAAATGTTAGATGTTCAAAGCATTAGGTATTATAAGTGTGAGGATTTATAGATGTTATATGATTAGATTTGATAGAGGTTCTAAGGGTTAGTTTTTAAAAGTTCATATGTGTTCTAGGTTAATTATGTCATTTACAATTCCTTAAAGGTTTAAAGTTATATGA
>ML803552.1:2316-27386 GCA_009831015.1 Picea engelmannii | reverse complement strand
CTTCTAGACTGATCTGGTCATGTTCGCCATGATCTCTAGAATCTTTCACAACTTACGGCACCTGAAACGGATGTCCCGAGCTCTCAGAAATCGTCCGACAGCATCTCCTCCTCAACAGCTCCTCTGCCTCAAACTCGCTTTGGTCTGGCTTTTCCTTAGCATCATTCTGCTCTGAATGCCCCAAAAGCTATCTCCATGGCCTCAAAATGGCCTTGGTTAAATAGTGGGGGAGTTAGTTTTCCATCTCCAACTTCCTCCACGAATTTAGGCTCTAAAAATGCCCAATAACTCCCAAAAATGAGTTAATTACATTAAAAATAAGTTTAATTACATTAAAAACTCAAAAGTGGTTAGAAAAACCCACTTTATAACCATAAATTGGTTAAATTCGGGCTTAGCCCCTTAGTCTTGGGCGCGTTCTCCTTTGGCAAGGTTATATGGACTCCATATGGCCAAGCGCTTAGCCCAAAGGGCTAAGCGCTGGGCCCTCTCCTCCTTTATGCGCATAAAACCATACAATATAACTAATATTATGGGTTTTATAACATAATAAATAATGTGGCGCATTGGTTATAGGACTATTTTGAAGGCGCTTGTACCATGTGGAGGTTCGGGGGTCAAACCCCACGGCCTCCAAAAAGTTTTGATAAACGAACCAAAAGCCATTAGCCAAAATAGGGGTGCCACGTGGCAGCCCTTCATTGGGCCACGTGGCACCTTTCCATTCGATAATAAAATGCCACGTGTCATCACCCTATTCGACCACCATCAGCCAACCAGAACTTGCCATGTCGGCTGCCAGGGTGTACCATCATGCCACGTCACTTCCACGTGTGAGTCGTATGGACTGCCCAGTCAACATTTTTTTTGCCTGTTTGACTTTTCGGTCAGAACGCGATATCTTCTCCATACGGACTCTGTTTGACATAAAAATTATACCACCGGAATCGGGAAGACGAGGCGGACGCAATGGAATTGGTTTCGTCGAATTCTGAGCACTTTCATTTTTGAGCATTTTTCATGCCCTGTCAGGCTTCTGAATCCGATTTCGGAGCATGCAGGCATAAATAATTAACAAATTAAATACCTTAGTATCTGTGTGAGGCATGTGTTTGATAAACCATTCAAAACCTTCAATTTCACCAACAACAATATAACATATATAAGATTTGTTATTGAGCCTTCATAAAGAGGTTGACGTGACTTCTCGAGTATAGGATCAACATCATGACTATCATTCTGGTTGTTCTCATCCATTGGAGAAAATGTGTCTTGGATCAATCTATGTATCTCATCTTCCTGATTTGAATCACTAACGCTATCTCCATCCATATCATTATTAATAACTTGATCAACAACTTCAATATTCTGATCTCGAAGTTCATCACCCTGTAAAGGAGTATTTCTTCTAGTACTTGGAAAATAACTCTACGGAGGTTGACATTTTGGGGGCATCATCTATATATTTAAAAACAACGTAGAAAAGTTAGTGTGTATAGAAAATATAAAAATACTGAAAGAAATATTACTAAAATTCATGACATGATGACTATTATAGAGAATACATTAAATATTGAATCCTCTTACCAAGGGACGATATTCATAACCCCCTTCAATGTGCCCCATCTCCCTACAATGTCTTTCAGCTGTTGTTTTTAAAATTATTTTTCTTTGTAAGCCCCTGCAATCATAGCAAGGGCAATAAAATTTTCCATTGCCCCTCGCCTCTAATGCCGCTCTTAACCGAGCAAGCTTCCTGTCATTTTCGTTCATAGTGACAAATCTTTGTACTGACAAGTAATTGTCTTACCTACACCATACCAAACAATAAGTTGTCAAATTTTTATATTTTAGCTACTCCTTTCAATTATGATATGTTTATTTACAGTGACCTACAATCCTCACAATTATTTCTTCTAAGACATTTCAACATGTTTTTATTATTATTATCGATTAACTATTAAGATCGATAAGCTTCAATTTGTACTTTAGAGTAGTGTGTATTGAATCACCATGGAAAATAATTACACACCATTTAACGAAAGTGGTCAAAATTTCTCTAACTTGAATCACTCAACACCATACACTAGCCTCTAAGTTGTTTTGTAGAGAAAATGTCAATCTTTGAAATTCACCACTAAAAAAAGAATGCCATCCAATTGTCATCCACAATTGGGTTTGGTTGGTTTAAATTATGAATTGTTGATTTGCAGCTACATACAATGGTCACAATTTTATGCTACATACAGTGGTCACGATTTTATTTTCTAAGACACTTTGGCATGTTTTCATTTTTCATTGTCTGACTAGTAGATTTCATCATGAAATTTTTATATTTTAGCTACTTCTTATTAATAGTGTATAAAAAAGTTACATCAACTACAAACTAGAGTTAATCACTACATCTAGAATTGCGCGTGATTATAAAAAATTGAGAGAAACAACATCACATAAGAATACAAATATGACTAACCTAACCTAATACTAGACTAAAAATATGACATTAATATATATAGGCACAACATCACGGAAACACAAAAGTTAGAGAGCTAACAAGGTCGCTAAGGGATAGGATTAGACCTAAGAGGATTTTTTTTCCACTTTCTATTTCAAACATTAGTCCAACTGGTAAACTTGTTATGAGTTGGTGGTTTTGTAATAAGGATTAAATTTACATAAGGAATTGTAGGCTCATTAAATTAATCTATATTGAATATAATGACATCTGTTTTTAATGTTTGAATTGACTTATTCATGGATTAATTTTCCCTCTTCTTAAAATACTTCTTCAGAAAATATTTTTCTTAACATTTCACATGAATTTCCATAGAATATACTAACTAGATCCAAAACCCAATGACATAAATATTTTGAAATATGGTACTGCACATATAATATATTATCAAGGAAAAAACAAGCTACCTGAAATTTCATTTGAACAAAAATTTACAACTTAAATGAGTACATAAATAAAAAAACACACTAACCTTGCAAGTTCAAAATCCGAGCTATGTAGATTGAGAATTGGATTTGTTCAACCGGTGGGTGACGGAAAAAATAAAAATATCAAACAAAATCCATGAATAGTGTTGCAACTATAACAAATGTGTCGCTAAGTCTCTTAAAGTCAGGTATATATAGATCAACTATTGCCGATATAACGATGAAAATGCCTAATTTGACCCACAAAAAGTCAACTAGACATTGAAAGCCACGTGTGTTGACATATGTTTTTTTCGGTATGCAATAATCGTCGCTATAGCGATGAACTTTCGTGGAAATAGTGACGAAAATCCCGCCCAATTTAAAATAAAAATGAAAATAATTCAAACATGGAAAAATTTCGTGGAATAATCTGCCCATATGTACTAGTGCTTGCCGATAGAAACATGAACATATTCATCAAGCGACCACTTTGGAGGAACCTCTCTCTTCAAGGTACAATTTAATTTTGATATTCTCATATTTGAAGGTTAGATAGATGCAAATGCCTTTGAAAAATGGTTGAATCTGCTAGAAGGTCATTTCTTTGTTCACAATTTTTCCGAGAGGGAACAGATCACATTCACACTCCTCAAGGCTCTCCCCCATGTCAAAAATTGGTGGGAAACTTACTGGGAACAAAGTTCCATAGAGGAATATGGAATATATGGGGCTGAGCCCACTTGGGATTTTTTTATGGATGCGGTCAAGGAACAATACTACCTTGTTGATAATTATGAAGACCAGTACATGAGATGGACCATAATACAACAAGAGAAGAGCCAAACAATGTCAGAGTTCACAAATAATTTCCATACCTTGCACACTAAGCTGGATATCCAAGACTCTGAGTAACATCTGGTTCTGAAATACCGCAGGGCTCTGCATAGGTACATCCAAACCGAAATGTATTTCCTAAACATATCATCATTGGGAGCTGCCTATCAATATGCTGTCAAAATCAAGCAGAAATTTAGGCACAAGAACAAATGGGAGTTCAGGTTTGAAAATCCGCAACAACCAAAGCATGGTAAAGACGACCCTAACCAACATCCTCCCGACAACCAATCCAAGACACATGAAACAAAGGGTAAAGGAAAGACAAAGAATGAAACCGAGAAGTGGTGTGATTTACACAAAATTCCTTGGCACAACACTGATGAATGTCTCTCGAAACAATCATTGGTGGCCGAGGTCAAAGACAAGGAGTCGAACCCTGATTTGGAATCTGATCCAGAAAATATTGAAAATGGATAGATCATCGACACAGACCCCATTGCTACTGTCACGACCACAACAATTCAACCAGAAGAACCAGTATATCCTGAAGAGGGGGAGTGCCTCTTCCATTCAAAGATATGGGTGAAGGGGACCCCGTTGCATTTCATTGTTGATAGCGATAGCTAGAAGAACCCCATTTCAACTAACTTCGTCAAACAGTTGGGGTTGTCGACAACACCACACCTACATCCATACAACATCAGGTGGCTTCACCAAGGACGAGATCTCTGTGTCAGCCAGTAGTGTCGCCTGTCCTATGGCATCCAAAACTTAATGGATGAGGTAGTGTGTGATGTTGCCCCTCTTGATGTCTATGATGTTTTTTTGGTCCAGCCATATATGTGGAAGAGTCATGGCATTTAGTCTCGACCCTGTAGTGTCACTATTACTCTGGGGCATTAAATCTACAAGATACCATAGGTAGTTCTGACTACTATTCCACCAAAACAGTGCCGCAATGTAATCTCTCATATTGCAAAATTCATCCTCTTCATAGTCTATTCAAAGGATGCATAGAAGGCCACTACAACCACTGCAACCTCAACACCTTCTATCTAGCAGAAGCAGATTGCAAAAGAGAAAGAAAATATTGTTTCTTCACCTACAATGGTGCCTACATAATTCCCTGTCAAGCCCAGAGACAACAGGTTTGTGGAACACATTCAACCCCACCAGCAACAGGTTCGTGACAAGCTTCCACAGACCAAGAAACCCAACGTTTCTAACAAGGCACGCGACTCACCAAGATTTAGATTCATAAAATGCTTTCCTCTCTTCCCCGTGCACTCAACGCAATGGAGACCATTAATTCCTAAGGGGGGAGGATTGACTGAGACGGATACTAGTGGCTACCCACTTGCTCCAAATTCCAACTGGCTCATCTTGATAATTTTTCAGTTCAACACGTTTCTCCGTAATGGGGACATTTCTTTGTAATTGTGGGTTCTGCACTTACGAGGTTGTCCTGAACCCATACATATCATCCAGGTGGATATTGGTGGCCTACCACCTATTCCAACTGGATTGTTTTGGAAGTTTTCATGTAAGTACATCTTTCTGTACATCCAGGGCCATTTTGGGGCTCTAAATAATTTTTTCTTGGCTTGACACAGTTAAAGTATAGATGTAACGTCCCCAACCATCAACCTCTACTGGGTAAAGCTACCTAATAAACTGTATCTTTGCTACATCCCCGACCATAGACCAACAGGACGGGTCATGCCACCAAAATAAACTTTCATGCTCTGATACCATTTTGTGACAGCCCCAACCTTAATCTACTGGGCTATGCCACATAGAGATACTTGTGGAAACATCATACACATCCATATAAACATAGAAATAAAAAGTATCATCTACCTATATATAAACATATACATACGACATATTCTAATAATACACGGATTAATGCGGAAATAACAATAAGCCTACACAAACATCATATACAATATATCCAAGCATTACTCAATAATTATATCACATGTACAATTACACAACATGTAAATGAACATAGAAGTGGCACTTATCTTTTAATAGAATACCACCAGCTGCGTGCAGACCTTCCACGAACCTCCCAACCATAGACCACACTGCTCATCACTCTTAGCAGTGGGTCACCCCCGAGCTAGGACTAAACTCCACCGGGAATGAGATTCTTAGGCTAGGCAAGGTCGACAGAGAATTCACACAGTTCAACTTGAAGGAATTCCTCCAAGGAGCCACTTACACCCACAACTCACATACTCTCATTCCCCACATTCCTATTCCACCCCAGGAGTGTACACCTTCACTGTCACACAGTCCATCGACTACTACACCTCCCTTTTCAAGGCTTCAACAACAGGTTGGATCAAGAATTCTCAGAGCTCTGTAGTTGCTACTGGACTTCTTCCAGGAGATCTCACTTCCTCAACACCCTCTCTCACCTGGAGAGAGTTTCTCACATTCATAACAACCTGCTTCTTCTATCCATATCCTAAGTCCAGAGGGTAACCACAACAACAAAATCGGGTATGGGCTCTGGTAATGACATCAAGCCACACTAGTCCAGAGAAGATGTGGGTAGAAACAACAAATGGCTAAGGTGCGATTTGGCTCAGGCACTACACAGTCATGTTGTGATTCACATACAAAAAAAATTAGCTTCATAGCATGGTGTGCTGGTTTCCCTGAGGTTGCAGAGGCAAAAAATGGAGGAAAAAGATGGATGCGTGAAGGCTCTCTGTCTATGTGCGTGGAAGTGTGGGGAGTCTACCCACCATCACAAGAGAATCCCAATGAAATGACTTTCCCACCTAAAACTGCATGCACCTAGGTTGACACATGTCTTCTTGAAGCTGCATGAGCTCCACTTAACATTCGTTACCTTCCCATAGGAACCTCAGAAAACATAGGTTATGTCCAAACCTTACCCTCTAGGAAATAATAATATCATATTATTCCCTTAGAGGTAAGCCCTGTAGCTTAGCCCCTTTTCCTAGACTCTTAGCCCCTTCCCTTTCCCTACCTAGTGGAGCTTAGTCCCCCATAACTCTTTCTTCGTGGTCGGTCTACATGCAGCGATGTAATTATATTAATGATGTGAGTATTTACATATACAAAATCAAGCTTAATGGCCTTAACATCTAGGCTTTCCGGCCTAATAAACACATAATCCTTCTAGCTTATTATAACTCGTCTCACTAGCCTATCAAACATGTTTACAATTCATAATTACAACTGGGGTTCTACCTGGGGATATTACAATCACCTCCCCTTATTTTTGCGCTATCCTCAGTGCAACTTGTTTATACATATACAATTCAAAAATTCTTCAAAAATCTCTAAGATTTAGCTATTGGAAGCCTGTTATCCACCTAGTGCTCTAGTTTCAAGCACCAATTCTGGTGTTCATACTGCAGCTGAAATTCAATTGCTCTATTCCATAGAGCTGCTTCAGGAAAACATTCCGCTTATTGTTTCTTATTACATGCTTCAATTACACTTCATTGAAAGCACCGACTGTCTATAGATCCACGATGTTTCACCCAACCTTAGATCTCACTATTGATAAAATCTCAGTAGGGGCTATGACTCCACAGACATAAACACTCTTCTCATACACCTATTCATTCAGAAGAAACATTAGAACATACATGCAATTCTAATAACATTATAACCTGTATACAATATACACAACATACAATGAATAGAGAATTGATACTATATTTTGATTGAGAATACCTCCCACACCTGAGCAGGGCTATGAATCCATAAGGGCAATGGCTTCCCAAGATAGCCATGGTCCACAATCCATATCAACATGGTCTAGGCCAAGGTACCAAAGCTCAACAACACTCCAACCAATGGTCTCTCATTCCCTACATGCATGTACAACCCAAGGTAGTATGCACCTTCCTTCCAGGGCTCCAACACAAGCCATATAGGAAGTCTCATAGAACTTTGGCTCCAGGAATTCCAACTGCCCTCATAGGTCTCTAGGTACCCTCTAGGCCTCATATCGGGGAACCTATCCCCACACTTCTCCCTCCAGGGCTCCAACCTTCTCCAAGGCAACCCAAGGAGAAGTGTACACACATCCAGATCCACCGGGGATCCACAGGGTAAAATCCGTTGTCTCCAATCAACATCTTCCCTGAGCCACTCTTTTTAGTCAACATTCCAATTTTAATCAATATCATCTCATCTGCATCACCCACATGTAGTTATCATGAGAGAACACAAAATAATTCATTTAGGAACTCAAAGTTAGTTCAAAAGGGAATTCAACTTTTCCCCAAACACATGAGATTCTATTTCATAATTCTTCTTGTCTGTTGCCATATTAGGAGTGTATCCTTCCTTGTGATTTTCCACAAGAACCAAACTGCATACCATTTTTCCTGCAATGCTTCCTCTTGCATACAACCAACAATTTTCAGTATTTCCTGTACATCATAATTCAATTATAATATGTACAAAACCATATGCAGTGATCTTAGAATTGCCTGCACCTAGAAATTCAATCATAATTACCAAACAATTTAATAAAATAGAATGAATCATCATTATATGTGTACGCATGTTCATAATTAATATATGTAAGTTCATTACTTTTTTTTTTTTGACCATAAAATTTTTCTGTAGTCAATGCTTACGTGACTACTTGACTAGCAAATTTTCTGTGGCAATATCTAACAACTCCTAAAATGTCCTCAACTTCATGAGTCAACAACATTAAAATTGTTAGTAACAATTATTTCCATGCAATAATATATATGCATGTACTTACAAAACACATTCAACAAATGCATTCAAGTATACAATTCTATCACTTACTATGCATGAGTGCAATTCTCAATGCACATTCCTTCAATGCACCTTGCATTGAATTACAAAATGCTCTTTTATCTCAGTCATGTATCTCACCATCCATAAGTTGGAATTTTGGCCAATGTCTTGACACATTCCCCAAGCACTTCCTATTGTTTTCCCAATTAATTGGATGCCTTCCTTTTCGACCCGAACACTACACCAACAATATAATTTTGCGGTGTTCATTAGTGTTAGAAAAAAGGTTGCAGTCCAAGTTTTATTTAAAGGTAGGAATATTTTAGTACCTATGTGGTTCATAACCTTTCCATATCCATAATTTTTCATATCCAACCATGTTCTGGTCTCATACATGACTAGCTTTACTGACATTCATTCCTATACCAAGTTCTTATCTTTTATTTCTTTGGTTATTACCTCATAACCAAATTAACATGACATTCTACTATGTCAGTGTGTGCATTCAAAAGTTAAAAATATTTGATAACTATGACAGGCCTCTAGCCTTTACCACATCTAGCGATATCTTATTCATGTTAATACATTCAAATAATACTATCATGTGTATCATAAAAATTCAATCAGGGAAAATTCTTACCTAAATTTCCCTTTGGCAATTATGTAACATAATTTCAAAAGAGAATACTTACCTACATAGCTTCCATTAAACTAATTTGATGTTACATGATTAGATGATGACAGTAGAAGCTTTCATGCTTCTTTTATCAGACTTATAACCAACACTTTAGCTTTCTGTTGCTTCCTTCCATATGCAACAACATCACCAACAACACTTTGTAAACATGCAAGAATTTTTTCTTTAGTTGTCCCAACAAGCCATAACATACTTGCTGCCAACAAAATTGCAGCAATTTCTTTCTCCCTATAAAACTTTTCCTTGTTGATCCTAGAAGTCTTTAATTCTTCCCGGATTCCCGAATCTTCTTGTGCTCTCATTGTAGTCATTGTACATGACTATAACCCATATTTGGATGAATTATAATTCCAAACATGCTGTCTTATAGACTTTGGATCTTCAATATCCAATTACTCTTTAGAACTGAACTCCTTCAGCCCTTTCCTGACTGAATATTTTAGTACTTGAGGTTTTCTTGTACTCTTCTCTTCTCTTTGCCAACTAGCCTCAAACTTGACTTTCCTAGCCAATCTCTAGCATACTGTAAGGATGCACATATGCCTCCTTTGTTATCTGCATGGAATTAACTGAAAGTACTTCTTTTACCTTACCATAATAGATTCAAGTGATACCTACAACCTCTTAGTTTCCATTCATGGCTCTATGTCACTTAAGATGGATTCTTGTCAGGCACCATCTCCTCTATATTCAAACCCATGCATAGAACCATTTTCTTCTTCCTGGTTACTTTTTGTTTTCTATTTAGAAATCATTTCACTTTTAAATTATTCTTGACTTGATATATACCTCATGATTTCTTCTTCCATTTTCTTAGGATGTTCATGGAATTGAATCCATCCATGAGTCCTTCCTTGTGTACCTTGCATACTTGCAACCACCTATTATGCTAATATTAATTTTCAGCATTCCATTATTATTTGGATTCCTCTGATCCATCTCCTGCATGAATGAATTATAACTCCAGTCATGTTCTTTGAGTAACCTTGGTTAGTTAACACCAACTTCTTTCTTGAAGCAATTTGATTTAGCCTTATGACATGCATATTCAACTTCTGTCATGCTATATTTGATGACCTTCATGCCATGCTTCCATTGCACATTCTGATAGAAATAATGGAGGTGCTATCTCCAACTATGGGACTGATCCTTGGATATGTCACATCTTATCTCCAAACTCTTTCATATTCTATAAAACCTTCCTTACTTATTCCCATTCTTTGCATATCCATATGAACTTATGGTTCATGCATTATCATGTATCGCAGATGGCTGAATACCTAGAATCCTCTTTCCAAGAACTTTCCAATGATTGACTCCTTGCTCAATTCAGAATCCTGAGCATACATTTATAATTGTTTTCACAATGGTGCTTTCTGGAAGGCAATCTTTGTACAACTGTTTTTATTTCACAGAGTTGAATTGGCTCTTGGATCCTTGTTGGATCCTCTCTTTAGGTTTACATACCTTCTTTACTTATTTCAATGCAGGTTTGTTCAATCATGGACCCCACGGGCTCTATCTCTAAGCCCTTCTCTGTTCTTAAAAGCAATTTTTGGGCACTAGCCCTCTTTCTTTTGCCCCCAATCTCATGTGACCATAGGCTGTGACCAAGCGATAGTCTGATAGGAACTTATCTGGAGCTTCGTGACCTTGGGGCTCCAGAAATTCAGGCTTTGGGGGTTCTCGCAAGTCCAAACATCTAATTCCCCAGAGCACTGAATTTGGAGAACTCACGAAGAATGGTGGATCGACGGTCCATGACTTCCCATCATCCAATGGCTGAGATCTATTATGGAACTCTGGCTCTGGGAGTTTTTGAAGCACTTCTCTATAGGTCCACCGGAGTTCCAGACGGACAAACTCACAAACAACAAATCAACGGACTGCACCTTCTCACTAACCAATGACCATGATCAACTTTGGGACTTCGGGCTTTGAGAGTTCCAGACTGTCCACACTCTCAAACCTTCCGGAGTACCAAGTCTCTCGACTGCTGCATCTGTTGCCACATACACTCTCCCGATCAACAGTCGAGATGGACTTCGGCCTTCGGGAGTCCCCAACCTTAACTATCTATGCCTTGAATCCTCCGAAGTACCAAGTCTCCAGAATATGAGATCTACTGCCGCATGTCCCTCCTCGATCGACGATGAGGATTTACTCCACTCTCCGGAGCTTCGAGAATCTTCAAAATTTAACAATTCTTGACCAAGTTCAGCTGCTTTGCGCAATCCATCAAGGGCCCCACCGACCATACTCAAGGGAAGTGCCACATGGCAGAATACTAGAAATGGACATGTGGCCCAATCAGGCGGGTGACACGTGTCATGTTCTAACTGGCATAATCAATCTTCGAAGGGTACATAACTCACTGACACGTGGCACACATCTCATGTGTCCATGTTATCTCAGGTGACATCAGCAAGTCATGTCACTTCGGGACTTCGGGAGTTTCGGGACTTCGAAACTCTGGAACTTCGAAACTCTGGGACTTCGAAACTCCAGGACTTCAAAAGATTTTACACTTTCACACCTCAAATCTTTCGAATGTCGAAATCCCAAGATTCTTAACCTTCGGGGGCTCCACATAATACAACTGTCATCAATTAAGGTGGTGACACGTGGCAGGACTAGGGAAGTGCACATCACCCAGGGTAATGTCATCATGCCACATCACTTCGGCTCTTCGGCTTCAGAACTTCGAGCTTCCGGGCTTCGAAATATTTTCACATTAGCACACTCAAATTCTTCTGAATGAAGAAAATGGAATAAGATGATCTTCTGACACGTGTCTCTTTTGATGGATGACCTAGATTAACTCTGGACTTTGGGACTTTGGGATATTTTCTCTCTATCAAACTTTGTTTCTCCTGAACGCCGAACTCCTGAACGAGTCAATCTTCCAACACGTGTCTCCTTTGATGGACGGTCTGGATTAACTCTGGACTTCGGGACTTCGAGAGTTTTTCACTCTATCATACTTTGTTTCTACCGAATGCCAAACTCCCAAATGAGTCAATCTGCCGACACATGTCTTCTTTGATTGACGATCCGAATTAACTCTGGACTTCGAGAATTCAGGATTTTTTCTCTCTATCACACTTTGTTTCTCTCGAATGAGCAATTTTCCGACATGTGTCTCCTTTGATGGACGATCGATATTAACTCCGAACTTTGGGACTTCATGAGTTTTTATCTCTATAACACTTTGTTTCTCCCGAATGAGTCAATTTTCTGACACATGTCTCCTTTGATGGACGGTCCAGATTAACTTCGGACTTTGGGATTTTTTTTCTCTATCACACTCCATTTCTCCCGAAGTGTTGAATTTATGAACTGCCATGAGATCTACGGCTCACCATAACTTGTGCTCAAATATGATGACTGAAATTTGCTCTTCACCGCAACGACTTACCTCTTTCTCTTGGCCCGATCTAACGACTCTGATTTGTCTTTGACCAATCAAACAGTCAAGTAATTTTCCCTATATCTACGATGTAGATCCACTCTGGGACTTCAAAACTTTGGGCTTCGGCCCCTTTTTTCTCTATAACACATAAACTTCATCGAAGTCACGAAGTCCGAAGGAATTGGAGGTTAAATCTCATGCACCTTTTTCCAGATCTGACGGCTGGAAAACGTTGGCCTTTCCCTTGCACAGATCTTATGACCCAACTTCAAACCTTGTGGTTCCAAACCCATGGTTACTGCAATCTCTTTTCTCTGCTCTCTTTCTTGAACCGCTATACCTCCTGAGCTTCCAAACACGACCAAGGTGTTCTCTTGGCATTCTGGGATGCTCTGAAATTCAAATTTTTTCCCTCTTGACAAGAATTTTCTCTAAGATTTTGATTCCATAACCACTTATACGGCCCAATTCAGGCTCAGTGTTGAAAATTGGGCTCTGAACTTCAAATTTTTCCATTTCGACAACAATTCCTTTCCAAAACCTTTTCGTCAACTTCCACTTTCATTGCCCATCCAGGCTCAATGTTGAAACCTCACTCTCATACCATTTTGTAATGTCCCCAACCATCAACCTCTGTCGGGTAACACTACCTAATAAATTATATCTTTGCTACATCCCTGACCATAGATCAATAGGCTGGGCCATGCCACCAAAAGAAACTTTCATGCTCTAATACCATTCTGTGACAACCCCAACCTTAATCTACTGAGCTATGCCAAACATAGATACTTTCAGAAACATCATACACATCCATATAAACATAGAAATGATCATTATCATCTACCTATATATAAACATATACAGACGACATATTCTAATAATACACAGATTAATTCGGAAATAAAAGTAAGCCTACACATACAACATATACAATATATCCAGGCATTACTCATCAATTATATCACATGTACAATTACACAACATGTAAATGAACATAGAAGTGGCACTTATCTTTTAATATAAGACCACCAACTGTGTGCAGACCTTCCACGAACCTCTCAGCCATAGACCACACTGCTCATCACTCTCAGCAGTGGGTCGCACCTGATATAGGAATAAACTCCATCGGGTAAGGGATTCCTAGGCTAGGCAAGGTCGACAGGGAAGTCACACAGTTCAATAGGAAGGAATTCCTCCAAGGATCCACTTACGCCCACAACTCACAGGCTCTCATTCCCCACATGCCGGTTCCACCCCAGGAGTGTACACCTTCACTGTCACACATCCCATCAGCTGCTACACCTCCCTTTTCAGGGCTTCAACAACATGATGGATAAAGAATTCTCAGGGTTCTGTAGTTTCTATTGGACTTCCTCTAGGAGAGCTCACTTCCTCAACACACTCTCTCACCTGGAGAGAGTTGCTCACGGGCCTGACAACCTACTTCTTCTATACAACTCCTAAGTCCATAGGGTAATCACAAAAAAAAAATTAGGTATGGGCTCCGATAATGACATCAAGCCACACCAGTTTAGAGAAGATGTGGGTAGAAACAACAAATGGCTAAGGTGCGATCTAGTTCATGCACTACGCAGTTGTGCTGTGCTTCACAGGAAAAAACAGTTAGCTTCATAGCACGGTGTGTTGGTTTCCCCGAGGTTGCAGAGGTCAACAATGGAGGAAAAATATGACTGTGTGAAGGCTCTCTATCTGCATGCGTGAAAGCGTGGGGAATCTTCCCACCATCGTGAGGGAATCCCAACGAATTGAATTTCCCACCTAAAACTGCATGCGCCCAAGTTGACACATGTCTTCCTGAAGCTGCATGAGCTCCACTTAAAATTCGTTCCCTTCCCATAGGAACGTAGGACAACATAGGTTATGTCCAGACCTTAGCCTCTAGGAAATAATAATATCATATTATTCCATTAGAGGTAATCCCTCTATCTTAGCCCCTTTTCCTAGACTCTTAGCCCCTTCCCTTTCCCTACCTAGTGGAGATTATTCCCCCATAAATCTTTCTTCGTGGTCAGTCTACACCCAACTATGTAATTATATTAATGATGTGAGTATTTACATATACAAAATCAGGCTTAATAGCCTTAGCATATAGGTTCTCCGGCCTAATAAACACATAATCCTTCTATATTATTATAACTTGACTCACCAGCTTATAAAACATGTTTACAATTCATAATTACAACTGGAGTTCTACTTGGAGATATTACAATAGATAGAGTCAAATTTTGATGACATAATACGTAGTTCTCGAAAATACCTTTCCAACGGGCTATCACACATCTAAACCGGATGTGATATGTATAAGTTACGACCCTAAGAAGTTAATGTACTAACTTACCCCAATGGGGCCCACATGACTTTTGGCACTTCATCTCCTAGGGCTAGGTTTTTGGATGTATAGGGTTTTGGCATTCACGTTTATCATAAAAATGCCTTCAGAGCCTCATTGTAATCATCTTCTTGTGAATGAGCGTAGCCTTCACATCTCTTCTCAAAGATAAAGATGCCACCATTCTAGTGAGTCTCGCACTCTATATTTTTACAGTCTCTGTACATTTATTTCATAGAAATCATGTATTGTTTATTTCTCTATTTCTAGCAATTTTTATGTGTATTTCATTGTAATATGTCTTCTTTCATTTCGTTCCAAAAATAATTTGTATCAGTGGTATCAAAGCAGGCTGCTCTTGATAGTTTTCCAGTGCATGTCCCCGATGAGGTACAAGTATAACAAGTTGGGTCTCGAGCTTGTATCTCTTGAGGAAAATCGCTCTCGCATGCCCAAGAAACCCTCTATAGTGGAAGACAAGAAAAATGGCGGAGCATAAGATTCTATTAACCTGTTGCTTGAGAGAGCTCTCACGTGACAGAGGGACGAAATGATGGAGAAATTTTCCCACATCATTCAATGCCTGCTGATAGCAACAAACACATCTTCATCAAGAGGCCACTTTGGAGGAACCTCTCCCTTCAAGGTACAAGTTAATTTTTATATCCCTGTATTTGAAGGTCAGATATAAGATGTAGATGCCTTAGAAAAATGTTTGAATATGCTAGAATATTATTTCTTTGTTCACAATTTTTCTGAAAGGGAAAAGAACACCTTCACACTCCTTAAAGCTCTCCCCCATGTCAAACATTGGTGGGAAACTTACTAGGAGAAAAGTTCCACGGAGGAATATGAAATATATGGGGCCGAGCTCTCTTGAAATTTTTTTGTGGATGCGGTCAAGGAACAATACTACCTTGTTGATAACTACGAAGACCAATACATGAGATGGACCACACTATATAAATAGAAGAGCCAAACAGTGCCGAAGTTCAAAAATAATTTCCATACCTTGCACACCAAGATGGGTATCAAAGACTCTGAGCGGAATATGGTTCTGAAGTACCGTGGGGATCTGCATAGGTACATCCAAACTGAAATGGATTTCCTAAACATCTCATCATTGGGAGTTTCCTATCGATATGTTGTCAAAATCGAGCAAAAATTTAGGCACCAAAACAAATGGGAGTTCAGGTCTGCAAATCCGCAACAATTAAAGCATGGTTAAGATGACCCTGACTGATAGACTCCCAACAACCAGTCAAAGAAACCAAAAAATAAGGGTAAATGAAAGACGAAGAATGACACTGGGAAGTGGTGCGACTTCCACAAAAGCCCCTGGAACAACACCGATGAATGTTGCTCAAAAAAGTCATTGGTGGCCAAGGTCAAAGACAAGGAGCCGAACCCTGATTCATAATATGATCCAGAAAATATTGAAAATGGAAAGATCATCAACGCAAACCCTACTTCTACTGTCGTGACCACAACAATTCAACAAAAGAAACAGTAGATCCTGAAGAGGGGGAACACCTCTTCCATTCAGAGATGTGGGTGAAGGGGAACCCATTGCATTTCATTGTTGATAACAAAAGCCAAAAGAACCTCATTTCAGCTGAGGTCATCAAACAGTTGGGGTTGTCGACAACACCACACCCGCAACCATACAACATCGGGTGGGTTCACGAGGGATGAGATCTCCATTTCAACCAATAGTGCCACCTATCCTATGGCATACAACCCTTCAAGGTTGAGGTAGTGTGTGATGTTTCCCCTCTTGATGTATGTGATGTTGTTTTGGGCCAACCATATATGTGGAAGCGTCATGTTGTTTACAAGTCTCGACCCTGTAGTGTCATTATTACTCTAGGGGATCAACTCTACAGGATACTAGAGGTAGTTCTGACTACTATTCCACCAAAATAGTGTCGCAACGTAATCTCTCATACTGCAAAATTCATCCTCTTCAGAGTTTGTTCAAAGGATGCACAAAAGGCCACTACAACCACTGCAGCCTCAACACCTTCTATCCAGCAGAAGCAGATTGCAGAAGAGAAATAAGATATTGTTTCTTCACCTACAATGGTTCCTACACAATGCCTCATCAAGCCCAGAGACAATAGGTTGGTGGAATAGATTCAATGCCACCAACAACAGGTTCGTGACAACCTTCCATAGACCAAGAAACAAAACTTCTCCAACAAGGCACACAAATCACCAAGATTTAGATTCAGAAAATGCTTTCCCCTCTTCCCAGGAACTCAACACAATGGATACCATTGCTTATATTGGTGGCCACCCACCTGTTCCAAATTCCAACTGGCTCATCTTGACAGTTTTCAGTTCAACACATTTCTCTGTAATGGGGACATTTCTTTTTAATTGTGGGTTCTGCACTTACAGGGTTGTCCTAAATCCCACAACATCGAGGTGGATATTGGTGGTCGCCCACCTATTCCAACTAACTTCTTTTGGAAGTTTTCATGTCAGTACATCTTTCTGTACTTCAAGGGTCGTTTTGGGCCTCTAAACAATGTTTTCTTGGATTTCCACAATCAAACTATAAATAGAGTCAGAGTTTGACAACATAATGCGTAGTTCTCGAAAATAACTTTCCAATGGGATATCACACGCCTAAAACATAGATCATATTGAAAAGTTACGACCCCAGGAAGTTGATGTACTAAATTACCCCAACAGGGCTCACATGACTTTTGGTGCTTCATCTCCTAGGGTTAGATTTTTGGATGTCTAGGGTTTTGTCATTCATGTTTATAATAAAAAGGCCTTCAAAGCCTCATTGTAATAATCTTCTTGCAAATGAGCATAACCATCACATCTCTTCTCAGAGATAAAGATGCCACCATTCTAGTGAGTCTTGCACTATGTATTTTTATAGTCTTTGTACATTTCTTTCATAGAAATCATGTATTGTTGTATTTCTTTATTTCTGGAAATTTTTATGTGTATTTCATTGTAATATCTCTGCTTTCATTTCGTTCCGAAAATAATCTGGATCAATGGTATCATAACAGGATGCTCTTGATTGTTTTTCAGTGCATGTCCTCGACGAAGTCCGAGTATAGAAAGTTGTGTCTCGATCTTGTCTCTCTTGAGGACAATCACTCTCGCATGCCTAAGAAACCCTCTATGGTGGAAGAAAAGAAAAATGATAGAAAAAAATATTCTATTAACCTGTTGCTTGAGAAAGCTCTCGTGCGATAGAGGGACAAAATGATGGATAATTTTTTCCACATCCTTCAATGCCTGCTGATAACAACATGTACATCTTCATCAAGTGACCACTTTGGAGGAACCTCTTCCTTCAAGGTACAAGTTAATTTTGATATTCCCGTATTTGAAGGCCAGATAGATGCAGATGCCTTAGAAAAATGGTTGAATCTGCTAGAAGGTTATTTCTCTATTCAAATTTTTTCCGACAGGAAAAAGATCATGTTCTCACTCCTCAAGGATCTTCCCCATGTAAAACATTGGTGGGAAACTTACTCGGAGTAAAGCTCCACAAAGGAATCTGGAATATATGGGGTCGAGCCCACTTGGTATTTTTTTGTGGATACAGTCAAGGAACAATACTACCATATTGATTACTATGAAGACCAATACATGAGACGGACCACACTGCGATAAGAGAAGAGACAAATAATGCTAGATTTCAAAAATAATTTCCATACCTTGCGCACCAAGCTGGGTATCAAATACTTCGAGCGACATCTGGTTCTAAAATACCATGGGGCTCTGCATAGGTACATCCAAACTGAAATGGATTTCCTAAACATCTCATCATTGGGATCTGCCTATCGATATGTTTTCAAAATCGAGAAAAAATTTAGGCACTAGAACAAATGGGAGTTCAGGTCTGCAAATCAACGACAACCAAAGCATGGTAAAGACGAACCTAAACAACATCCTCCTGAAAAATATTCCAATACACATGAAAAGAAGGGAAATTAAAGATGAAGAATGACACTGGGAAGTGGTGCGACTTCCACAAAATCCCCTGGCACACCACTGATGAATGTCGCTCGAAACAGTCATTGGTGTCTGAGGTCAAAGACAAGGAGTTGAACCCTGATTTAGAATCTGATCTAGAAAATATTGAAAATAGACAGATCATCGATGTAGACCCTACTACTACCGTCGTGACCATAACAATTCAACCAGAAGAACCAATAGATCCTGAAGAGGGGAAACACCTCTTCCATTCACATATATGGGTGAAGGGGACCCTGTTGCATTTCATTGTTGATAACGACAACCATAAGAACCTCATCTCCACTGAGGTCATCAAACAATTGGGGTTGTCAACAACACAACATCCACAACCATACAACATCGAGTGGCTTCACCAGGGACGAGATCTTCGTGTCAGCTAGTAGTTTCACCTGTCCTATGGCATCCAACCCTTCAAGGATGAGGTAGTGTGTGATGTTTCCCCTCTTGATGTCTGTGATGTTGTTTTGGGCCAACCATATATGTGGAAGCGTCATGTTGTTTATAAGTCTCGACCCTGTAGTGTCATTATTACTCTGGGGGATCAACTATACAGGATACTAGAGGTAGTTTCGACTACTGTTCCACTAAAATAGTGCCCTAAGGTAATCTCTCATACTGCTAAATTCATCCTCTTCACAGTCTGTTCAAAGGATGCACATAAGGCCATTACAACGACTGCAACCTCAACACCTTCTATCCAGTAGAAGCATATTGTAGAAGAGAAAGCATATATTGTTCCTTCACCTACAATGGTGCCTACACAATGCCCCATCAATCCCATAGACAACAGGTTGGTGGAACAGATTCAACCCCGCCAACAATATGATCGTGACAACCTTTCATAGACCAAGCAATGCAACTTCTCCAACAAGGCACGCGGCTCACCAAGATTCAAATTCAGAAAACACTTTCCCCTCTTCCCAGGCACGCAAAGCAATTGATACCATTGCTTCTTAAGGGGGGAGGATTGATCCAGGTGGATATTGGTGGCCACCCACTTGTTCCAAATTCCAACTGGCTCATCTTGACAGTTTTCAGTTCAACACGTTTCTCTGTAATGGGGACATTTCTTTGTAATTGCGGGTTCTTCACTTACGGGGTTGTCCTGAAGCCCTACACAACATCTAGGTGGATATTGGTGGCCACCCACCCATTCCAACTGGCTTATTTTGGAAGTTTTCATGTCAGTACATCTTTTTGTACTTCCAGGGTTGTTTTGGGGCTCTAAACAATGTTTTCTTGGCTTTCCACAATCAAAATGTAGATGTAGTTAGATTTTAATGGCATAATGCGTAGTTCTCGAAAAGACATTTCCAACGGGATATCACACGCCTAAAACAAAGATCATATGCAAACGCTACGACCCTGGGAATTTAATGTACTAACTTACCCCAATGGGGTCCACATGACTTTTGGCACTTCATCTCCTAGGGTTAGGTTTTTGGATGTCTAGGGTTTTGACATTCATGTTTATCATAGAAAGGCCTTCAGAGCCTCATTGTAATCATCTTCTTGCAAATGAACGTAGTCGTCACATCTCTTCTCAGAGATAAAGATGCCACCATTCTAGCGAGTCTTGCACTTTGTATTTTTACAGTCTCTGTACATTTCTTTCATAGAAATCATGTATTGTTGTATTTCTCTATTTTTGGAAATTTTATGTGTATTTCATTGTGATATGTCTGCTTTCATTTTGTTCCGAAAATAATCTGGATCATCTAGCCTCCATTCTAACATTGGCCTAATACATCAACATAAATTTTGAGACATTGGTTTGGTTTCATATATTTCGAGAGAGCAATGGGCTGATAAAAAAACCAACATGGCCTCTAAGAAAAGTGGGGGGTTGCTTTACATTAATAACCAAAGGCATGAATGTCCCATTCCCTTACTTACATCAACCATCACGTGGAAAAATTGCACGAGGTTCATACCATTGGGAACACGCAACAAGGACAAGAAGGATAATATACCCCCTCCCTTGTTGCATGTGGCATTCTCTCTCCACTTTGGCTAATGAACACTTTGCACTGGATATATGGTTTCTTGGTGGGATAATGGATTATATCATTTGTCTAGCTAGTTCTTGGTTCATCTTCCATCCTCGGGTAGGTGGAGTCTCTGATTTATGGTTCATTGGCCCTGGACCTCTTCCATGTTTTGCGAGGGAAAGGTACAACGTTAGTTCATCACTCTGGAAGCTCATTTTCATCGTTTTTTCTTCTCGCTATCAAAATTCTAGATTCGGTTTTCATAGCCTAGTTACTATTGGGAGAAATATTTGACTTATTCACATATTCTCATGGATTAGTGGAAATTCATCTCCCCCACTTGGAAAGTTGTCGGTCAAACTTGGGGTTCTTTTGGCAAGGCGAGGACTCTTCCCTGCAATTTGGCCTCTTTACTTTGACTCTGTTAATTTCAGTGTCAATTTCTTAGAAGAGGCTCAGGTTTTCTAGCTTGATAAAGGAACTGTTGTTTTTGGATTGCCATTCATTGGAAGGAAATCTATTACAAGACTCGACTGCTTGAATCTGGCAAGGTGGAATTCTCTGCGGGTACATATTTAATTTTGATCCTGTGATTTTTATTTTCGGATTTGGGTGGAAGAGAATGGCTCTCCATGATTGGGATTGGATCATTATATTATTTTTCATATATCTCAGTACTTTTTGGGTGGAAAAAGTGGAACAATCAATTTGCAAGGCCATTTTGACAGTTGGTCAAAATTAGGAAATTTAGGTCCAAAAATTGTCTGAAATATTGTAGAGACATTTTGAAGCATCAAACAACACTTTTTTAAGGTTCAAACCTTACTATGGAGAAATATTCTATATTATACACACCGATCCCTTTCAAACGGTGCAAGAATCACCTCAATCAGAGTTCGTATGAAAAAGTTACGTCTTCTGCAAGTTGACCTACCATATTGATCACCATGGTGCGAGTGGATGCCATGTCATCCCCCATTACTTAAACCTGTAGGGCTAGCCATGTAGTGGTTTTTTTAGAACGCTTTAGAAGGTCCAAACCTGATCACTAATTGAGGGTTGAAGAAGTCAATACCCTAACCCTAGATGGTCATCAAACTATGTTAAATATTGGGCCACTAGAAGTAGAAGGGACTCCATTTTATGTTATTGTATTTTGTTCCATAGTAGAGCATAACAACTGGGAGTGGGAAATTAAAGAGAATAACAAAGGGGGTTATTGTTTTCTAGTAGCCTAACAGGCCTCAGGTCTTAGGTAACTCCATAGAGAGTGTCTTCTCCTTTGTACTTGCATTATTTCCCTACTAGAAAACAAAGAGCAGAGCAACACCACCTTCTAGTTGGGTTTTCTCCTGTAAGGGTTTCCTAGAGAAAATCTGTGTGTTATTTTGTGGATGGTGTGTGATTGTATTTTACTGTTTTCTATTTTCCACATTTGATCTATTTCATGCATAAATAGAAAACCAATAACTAAATATTTCATAATTTAAAGGAATTTAACCTTCATAGTGTAGATTTCAGTTTTTTTTACCAGATTTGTTGTGACAAACTATTCCAGTGGAATATCCACAACAATTTACAGATCACTTTGTGTGCTTTTTGATAGTCAACTTGCTATTCAGAGACACTAATGAACCCTCAATGAGCTCACCTCAAATTTTTGTTCTCATTTCGAAGCTTGGAAAAAAATTGAACACAATCTTAATCACAAAATGGACATTCTCATGGAAATGCTCCTCTCATCTTAGAGGAAACTGTAAAGGAATTGCGTCGTCAGCAAAGGTCAACCCTAACAAGGCAGCAAGAAAAACCTCCCTCAGATTCTTCTTCTTCCAGACCGTCATGGACACATTTACAATTGACACCAACCAACTAGGTAAGCCCTCAACAACAAAGGCATTTGGAATTGCCTATTGTTTTCAAACAAAACTTTAATGAGGAAAACAGATTTTGGAAATCACTCTTTATATTTAAATTTTAGAAAGTTTTACTATGTTCTTAGTCTCTTATAAGCTTTTCTTTATGTACTTAATCCTTCTAGAAGCACTTATAAATTTTAAGAAGTTTTACTATATTCTTAGTTTCTTAGAAACTTTTCTTTGTATACTTAATCCTGGCACTTATAAGGTATATCAAACACAGTCACTATGACAAGGCACTTATAAGATATATCAAACACTGTCACTATGACAAGGAGTCTGATTTTGTAAAACTCATTGCAAACCTCTACTTCAGCCCCTCTTTTAATATCAATATTTCCTTGTGTGTTTAGAAAAGAGAGATTATATTAAAACTATTATATATCTATTTTAGAAAAAAATAATATGTAACTAAAAGGCCAGGTAATAAATTAAAGGTAAAGTAATAAAAAGCGAAAATGTTGAAATTGAAAAGTGACCACAAATAGTAAACAATATCAAAAGTAAATGAGTTAAATAAACGAATTGAAGGTTACTCCAAATAATCAATGGGAAGATACTTGAATCAATTGGTACTGCAATGCATTTTATTTATTTTCATGGTTTTACTAAATGTAAAAATTCAACCTCTCAAAAGCTCTATTTTCTAAAGTAAGTATAATTATAATGTGATTCATTGGTTTCATAGATCTACATTATTAAATAGAATTGTTTCATTTTTAAGTTTTGGTTTATTTTATTTGAATTTGGTTATATAAGTTTGCACAAAATTATAATTTTCTTTTTTTAAATTGTATATGTTGAAAAACTTATATTATACCTAAATTATATATAGAATTAACAATTCTGTATATCCAACAATTTCTTACTAAATTTCAAACAAAATTAAAAAAATCTATTAAAAAAAAAACCAAAACAATAGAAAAACAGTTCAACTAAAACTTATCCAATTAAGAATGAGAAGCTCAATACAATATATGTGCTCATGGAAACATTAAGCTTCAACAATCACAGACGTTGGTTTACCAAAACAGGTTGGATTCTCATCCCCCGCCATAATCACAATCACTCTCTTGTCCTTATCATCTGAAAGTTCCGCCATATCCTTTCTCATCTCCTTCATTCTTTCATCGCCGCGATCTTCGATATTATGATGATGCCCTGATGGTCTGTTATTTTCTGGATGTTGCGAATATCCAGTAATACACTCCTTGAAGTAGGACCATGCCAGAATAATCACAGCAAATCCTATGAGAGCAAGCATGGCAGCCACACCACCCAACAGATAGGGAACTGCTGATTCCCCTGCTGATTGGGTGCTTCCTGCGATAAAATTTGATCTCATTGACATTGCAGTTGCTCCTTGGCACTGCTCTTCACACTCAAATTCGTCTCAGAAACATTGGCGATCAAATTCGTCTCAGAAGCATTGGCGATTAACACATGAAAGTGCATGAGATTTATATAAATTTAGAGTCCACAAAACTGCGGACAAATACAATATCGGGCTTGGGCCGAATACTGGTTATAACAGTGCACCTCAACTGTGAATGGTTGACAAAATGAAATATTCTGTCCAGCTTGTCTCAGATCAGGATGCAATTGTCTACAACTTTACCGTGACGGGCTTTTGTTATCTGTGGAGCCTCGGTAATGATGTGAGCAAAACACAGAGCAATAAACCGAATATGCTTCACGTAACGTTTGTGGCTTTTCCATGATTGCTCATTTTGCTAAGGCGGCTCAGCGAAGAAAGCCACCTTTTCTACTGCGCTCACCTTTCACATGTGAAATTAGGGATCCACGGCCCGCTAAGTCAAATCCACAACTTTTACGTGTTATTGCCAGTGCCCGCTAGGTCAAATCCACAACTTTTACGTGCTTATTACCTACCAACCCCCAATCCACATTCTCCTCATGGTTAGGGAGCGCTATCGGGGGAGTCACCAATCCACATTCTCCTCATGGTTAGGGAGCGCTATCGGGGGAGTCACCAACTAAGGAAAAATATTTGTTGAACGTAGAAAAAAAGAAAGAGAGGGAGCAACATGCACGTACAACACAATATTATATTTGTTGAAAGTAGAAAAAAAGAAAGAGAGGGAGCAACATGCATTTACAACACAATATTTTTGTTTTTGTCAAAAAACTTATT